>JAQGAB010000482.1:0-26695 GCA_034696565.1 Isotomurus graminis | reverse complement strand
AATGAAGGGAAGAGAAAACAAAAATATTAATGAGCCCTGAACGGTCAAACAAGAAACCTTTTTGTGGACTAGGGTTTAAATTAGAAGCTGGTAGGTTTGGACAGCTCACCTACGTTCGTGTCTATCAAGGAATGTTAAAGAAGGGCGAAAACATTTACAACACAAGAACAGGAAAGAAGGTATTGTTTGTTTTCCTGGCATCGCCTTTAGTTGTAGAAAACATTAAACTAATTACAGTTTGTAAGTATAATCTGATTGATTCCAACAATTTAGCTCAAAGTTCCCAGAGTTGTCCAAATGCACGCAAATCAGATGGAAGATGTTGGAGAAGTATACGCAGGAGATATATGCGCGCTGTTTGGAGTCGACTGTGCGAGCGGAGACACATTCGTTACTGACAAAGATCTAGAAATCTCAATGGAATCTATTTTCGTACCAGACCCTGTTATTTCTATGAGCATCAAACCGAAAGACCCTCAAGACATCGACAAGTTTTCAAAGGCAGTTGCAAGGTTTACCAAAGAGGACCCTACTTACCATATTGTTTATGACACTGATAACAAAGAGACCATTGCCTCTGGCATGGGGGAACTACATTTAGAAATTTATGCTCAGGTAAAAGCAATTGTGTATCAAAGTTATAGTGCATAGGAATTTTGTTAATATTATCATTGTCCCTTCCCTTTAGCGAATGGAACGAGAGTACGGTTGTCCAGTGGTTATGGGAAAACCTAAAGTTTCATTCCGAGAATCGCTCGTGTCCCCTGTTGAATTCGACTATTTGCATAAGAAACAAAGTGGAGGTTCTGGTCAGTTTGGAAGAGTCATCGGAGTTCTTGAAGTAAATCAATTACAATTACTCTTTGTACGGAGCGGTTTTTGAGGAATTGAGCTAACAAATCTTTCTGTTTGCAGCCGTTACCTGCTGACGAAAATACCAAGGTGCTGTTTAAGGATGAAACTGTTGGTACTAATGTTCCAAAACAATTCGTACCTCACATTGAAAAAGGATTTAGAAGAGTGTGTGAAAAGGGTTACTTATCTGGACACAAAGTATCCGGTGTTAGGTTCAGGTTGCAGGATGGACAAGCACACATCGTGGATTCTAACGAAATTGCTTTTATTCTTGCTGCTCAGGGCGCCATGAAACAAGGTACGTACATTTACATAATCGTACTTAAGATTAGTAGAGTTCTTTCCGAAACTAATTCAAAACTTTTACAGCCTACGAGGACGGAGCCTGGCACATTCTAGAGCCCATTATGACTGTGGAAGTCACAGCTCCTGTAGAATTCCAAGGATCCGTGATGGGCCAAGTTAATAGAAGAAAAGGAATTATAACATCCACAGACTCCAATGAAGGATGGTTTACTGTAAACGCGGAAGTTCCTTTAAATGACATGTTTGGATTTTCTTCCGAATTACGATCTATGACTCAAGGCAAAGGGGAGTTTGCAATGGAATATTCTCGTTACTCTCCCTGTCCTATGGAAGTTCAACAGCAATTAGCAGACGCTCATCAAGAAAGCTTAAATCCTAATCAAGCAAAGAAGAAGAAAAACTAATTTCACATGTACACTACGACAAGGATTAACGTGTAATGCAAACTTTATTGCATTGCAAAATTTTGTATTTTAAGGTACTTCGATTTCACGATGAAACTTCCATGTAGCTTTATCTTAATCTCGTCATGACTTAACGAAACCACAACCAGTTAGAGCGAATAAAGTATTATTGATACTTAGAGCAATAATGATTGAGTGTATTTTTAATAACTTATGCCTTGAATGTCATGGCCATTTTATGGGATTGGTTAACTACAATCAACATAAAGCCACACATTGTATAAACTCGCTCGCCCTAAATCAATGTAAAAAATGCTTCATCAACAATCCTTATGTTATTTCAATGAAACCCTGCATGACGAAACATTTCAATGAATTACTCACACACAAATGACGAAACACGAAAAATGAGCCGAGTGTAAGATTATACGGTTTTAGTGATAAATATAACAAGTATTTATTTAATGCTTGCAAGCACGTCAATGCAAAAATATTATCAGACCACAGCGGAACTCGGTATCACTTTTAGGCTATGCTAAATACTACATATCTTTGGCACAGTTAGGAATGAATCATCCTGTAAAGTAATACATTTTCTACATCCTAAAACCTCATCAGTCACATTACATTATTAATTAATGATTATTAACATGCAACTTTGTAATCTAGGTCTTGGTTGTCTTAATATACATATATATTCTTGAGCTCGCTTTTAAGTTGAGGAGGAAGATTGTTAACATCAAAGCGATTCTTGTCTGACTTATTTGATTTGAGACCACTGAAGAACTTGGACAGTCCACTTTCATGATTATGACTACTCCTGGACTGCTCTGCAAAGGCATTGTGACTTATCCCAAATGAATGTAAATGTCCCCCACCACTCCTCTCAGATCTCAGTCTACTTAAAGGCATTCCTGATCCGATTGAGGACAAGGACATCTTCCTCCCATCAACTTGGCGACCAGAATGGTTGTGGAAACTCATTATGTTCTTCCTTCCAATCACAAACTCAGAAGTGGTAGTAGTGGTAGTATCACTGCCTACTGAACCAGTACTGTGGTCACTATCTGTCGAGCTCGTAGAACTCCTGGAGCCTCTTCTTTCCTCGTAGCTGTAGGTGTTCCACTGGTTCTCCTTGAACTCTGGATCTCCAACGTAGTAGTTAGACTTGGTCAGTGGGGGAGAACAAGAACAAGACAAGTCTGAATCCAGATTCAATGGAACTGGTCTACCAGATCGCCTTGACTTGCAGATAGTAATTTCCTGAGACTTTCTCGGGGTATGATGAGACTTTCCAAGACTTCCACTGCTTCTCTCGTTATGATGATTCACCTGTCTGTGGCTATCTCCCGTGTAGGTTAATTCTGGTTCCAAGGCTTCTTCTATATCGTCCACTCGATCAAAACAGACAGGATCCAAGGCTTCAAGTGAATGGAATAGCAAGGTAGAGCCTCTCATAATAATTCACTTCTTATCTCCACCTCAAACAATCTCTGCCCCACAATCTGAAATTGCACAATAAAGTACCCCAATAAATCCACTGGTTCACATGATCTCTACACATAATAAAGCTATGTTATGATCGCACACAAAGCGATAGTCAGTTAACATGCTTGTTCAATTAAATGGCAATCTGTCAACTTGTACAATGAAAGGTATATCTATTTAACACTACAAAAATTGTTTGCCCACACTTACCAAGTTGTACTGCCAACAAGGAGTAAATGTCAAAACTCTCTGTATATCTTTGTATGTATCAGGAAAAGTGATTCATACGATTTCCACTTGCAGTTGTGTTTTATAGTGACGACACTTCTGTGGAATGTAAGCTCAGTTAAAGAATGTTTAATTCAAAGCAGTTGTACAATTGATAGTTGATCTGGTTATGACTCATTCAACAATCACTCAACAATCTCCCAACGGTCTACCTCTGTCTTTTATCACAAAATCGTATTCAACTTGTCTCACTCTCTCTTTGCAACTGAAGTGTGGTTGCAAATTTCTCCTTGCATTTATATACCCCTAAGACTACTGGGGTTCAGCATGTTCTGTCAGCATCATAGTCAATAGTACGTCAGTTGTCTGGCTGCATACAAAAACCTTATGAAGAGTCTAAACGCTCACGATGAGACAGGCAAAAACAACCCACAGGGTATAATGGGAAAGGATAGTTGTAAAGTTGTTTCGAGAATCCATCAGCAGCTTCTTCATTCTTAGTAAGACTTTCATCATCATAAAGGAAGCGTTACGAGTTAAACCAAGTTCAGTGTAAAAAGATGATGCAAACACATCAAGTAGTTTCATTCAATCACAATAAGCATCATCTTTCATAGTACCGTCTTATTATTGTTATCATCTCAATATTCTCAATTAAAAACGAGTTCATTTACTCTTCAAAATGCAATTACACTCTGCGTGAAGAGTTAATTATTGTTTATCTCACTGAATGTTCCCCACACATTTCATCATTTCATGTCCTTAAAGTGCATTTATGTTACTTTGCCAGGTGTTTAATACCTCATATCCCTGTTGCTTTTAACCCTTTGGTAGACCTGCATCATGCAATTATACTAACGACTATATACTAACGACTATCAGTCAAAAACTAATAACAATCACCTGCACTGTGCATGACCAATATTCCTCGAAACAGTACAATTCCTTGTACTCAAATGCAAAATATCATAAATATTTTGAACCTCAGTGTGGAAGTGGAAGAACAAGTCAATGAGTCAATGCATTGTTTGTTTCATAGGTCACACACATCGTGGAGTTTGACATTATCCATTAATTTTATATGCAACTGCGTTGTGCACTCCTACTGAGATAACCACTGCCACTTATATAGTCACTACAAAACTACAACTGGTCAAGTATATACTTCTCTTTGAGATATATTAGTCAAGCGTAGAAACCCTAGTTTTATCACCAAAGTTGAATGATACTCAGTTTTGATGCGCAATTATTTCTCGTACATTGAACACATTATCATCATCACTTAATCCGTTTGCATAATAACAACACGATGAGTTCATAATCTACTACGAATCGATAGCCGATGATGCGGTAACTTGTTAGCCAACTGGTTTGGAGCGTGTGGTCTTAAGTCCAGCACAGCTCTCAGGTGTCCAGCCCCAGCCTAATGAAGAATATCATTGTCCATACCTCAACTGCACGTGGAGCGGAGGTGGAAACTAGTTAATTCATGACAAGGTGAACTCGTGCTTAAATATTTTCATATAGCTGCTCTGTTGTCTACCAACTTCGCACACCACAAAGACCAAACAATAAATACATTATTCTTCCTCACGATCTTTCATAGGAGTCTAAAAAAGAACTGTCAAAACCTATGGAATTGTTTAACAGACTTTTGGCCCCATCCTCTAGTTTCTTCGTCTCTGGAATATATCCGAATTATGCTGGAAACCCCCAGATCAATCTGTCTCTTTCCTACACACACACACACACACTTACCCAAGGACATAAACATAAATAAACACGAGATGTGTGTATCATTTTAATGAATTAATAAATGGAATCTGCGAAAATCCTAGTCGCAATAATGAAACACACACTCCAGCAACAGGTCAACAGTCAACATCACACACCGAGTAATTTTCCAAAACAAGAACAACTTTATTTACAAAATAAATTTCCTTTCCAGAAATACATGGAGCAAGTATGGATTAATAATTATTTGTCAATACAAACCAGAACAATTACATTTCAGGGAAAAAATCACTTTGTTTTTAACACATACGTACGTTTTTTAATACACACATCGCTATTTAATACTCACGTAAATGTGTTCCAGTACTTTCCTTCACTCACCTAGTGTGTAATTGTCAAAGCAGGTGAGATACGTAATATGCCTTACAAAAATAAGACTTATTAACTATATAAGGAATATACGAAAGATTCATTAATTCAATGCAACAGGTTATAGATAATTAGTTGCAAGAACATACAACTATATACGTTTGTTCATTGCACTGAAGACTCAATAGTATTCCATCTTTAGATTTGTCAGAGAGCAATCACTTATATTTGTTTCCTTAAAGTATCTTTAACATTTAAGTTTTTACAATTTATTTACAGGCCAAAACCACTATGTACATTATGATCCCGTGAATATTCAAGGAACCAATAGTACAATTTATTAATAATCATCAAATAGTGTCAGAAACATATTGTTATCCAAGCTAATACCCCTACATAAATCATACACACTATACACATCTTCAAATTCTAAAGACAATGCACAAATTATTCAAGGAGCAAATCGTTAGGAACAGGAGAGAAGTGCGAATCAACACATTGCTCCACTTTTGGAATACTTAATCTTGTTATTTAAACAGAGGAGAGCTTAAACATTTATTCAGTGATAACCACCAGTGGACAAGTGTATATAATACCACCTGTAGCCATTGTTCATAAATGCTTAAGTAAACAACAACCTTACGGCCAGACGACCACTGGATCAAAACCTTTTGAAACCCATTCAGAATCACACTCTTCTGAAATACCCTTATGCTTAAATTACTTCAGACATTCGACCCTCAGTTTACTACATCACATGCAATTCACACATCACGACTTAGACTCACCCGCATGCAAATACACCCACCATTAGTGCTTTAAACACAACTACGATTTCATAATATCAGGGACCACAACTACCAATCTGTAAACTGACATAAACTGTACAATAAAAAATACAACAATATTTCACACAACAATTTGACATTTTAACAATTAAATCAATGAGACTTGGTTTCTTATATTACACAAACTAACACAGATCAATTTTAACATACAAGTAAAATGTAGTGTTGAAAAGAGTATCAAAGAGTGTAAACTACAGATACGATTGTCTCAAGTCACATCATTTCAATAATTCAACTTTGCGTGCAGTTAAATGCTTGTAACTAACTTCATTGCACTAATTAATATTGTACGTATGATGTACGGCTTACTACGTAGTAAATGCCTTAATAATCTCTTACAATAATATTCTGAGAGCAGATCAATTTTATGAATTAAACTCTAGGAATGTTCCTAAAGGAATGGCAGGGTTAATAATATCCAAGGACTTAATTGGCTCATTACTTTTTCAGCATCCCTCTTATATGCACTACTATATACAAGACTCCACACACATACTAACATAACTTGTACTTAAGAAAGGAGATGTAACACAAACCACTGAGACCTCAGTGTCTATCCACAAGAAGCTCCATTTCAAGTGAGAACATGCCACATGGCGATAGACTTCCTGAAATTCTGACTCATATCTTGCCAGTGATTGAGTTCCGAGCCGTCTTCGCGAGGTCCAAGAGCACACGACCCAATGAGAGCATGAGACCCCATTAAATCATTCGACTGATCCAACACGCAGATCTACAAAGAGTAAATAATGATTTAATATTCCGTTGACCCATTTCACTAACTGTACAAATGAAATGAAACCAAGAAGTCAATTCTCCTAATTAGATGAAAACATCTTCCCAACCTCAAGTGCAGCGTTGGCCAAACTATCCGCAGAAATGGAGAAGGCCACTGCCTCATTCCACACAGGGTCATTTGTATTTTTACGAGCTGAAGTCTTCTTCTTCTTCAGCCTTTTACCCCCTCCACTTAAGTAGACTTTCACAAATGGATCTGCAAAGAAGAGACCACAAGATTAACAATAAGCCTCACATTACTACCCAACAACCTCTTGTCCAGCACTTTCCCCAAGTATCTTGTACTCAACCATTCATAATAAGTTATACATACTCAAACGAGCCAATGAATATTTATAAGTCCTTTGTTACATACCCAATGAGTCCTTATTCGAAAGAGAATATAGATTCCTCGCTTTCAACAGCACAACAGTCAATCTCTCTGCTGATGGCAAGTAGGACAGGGAAACTAATATCTCTTGCCTTTCTCCAGAAGGCTGGAAAATAAGAGACAAAAAGTCACTTTCACAACTCACAACCAAGACGTTCTTTTGAGACACACAACCTCAAAAGAATCAAATCAAATATCAGGAGACTAGAATGGTAGGCACAATAAGTCACAAAAGCAAACAAAAAGGCTACTGAATAATAAAAAGGATTTAAACCAAGTAAAAAGCCCCTGCTTCACATATGAAATTCACATGAATGTACCTTTCCAAGAAAAATAATAAAGCTCTTACAAAGGTTACTTTATATGATTTACAGAGAACCAAGTTATGCGCACATTCGTACTCGAAAGAATTCTCTAAAAGTCTCAACAAAGTGTATTTCAATTTTCTGTATATTTTAAAGGAATCCACACATGGTCGCCTACTTAATAAGTCTGTACACTCCATAAAAATCTAAAACTCTAAGAACTGCAATCAAATAATTTATATTCGCAACTCCACATACACATTTACACATACTCATCGCGTGTGTGTAATACTGCTTAAACGTGTACAGAGAGTAGACCTAGACAATTAAGACTATCATCATCAAAATGCTTTCTAACAAGTAACAAGTAAGCTTAGCAAGAGTGTAATACAAAAAGTCTGTAGTGGACACAGTAACTCATACAAAACAAAGTAAACGCGAAAAAGCTACCAACAATTACCCACCTTCTTATTTTTGATTACGTCAGCCCAAACTTCGAGATTCGTCGTTACGTCAAACTCATCCAAGCGCATGGAAATCTGACCCACCACATCATTCCGTGAGTATCGGTCGTAATCAAATACCTGTGGTGAATTAAATACAAGAATTAAAACAAAGTCGCAACTTATACTATTTACACTGATGACTGGCGCATAGTAACTTTACCGGACGGATATTTCGTTTAAGTACGCACGGAGTATCTCTGATAATTCAAAGAACTAAAGACCAAACAACAAACTTGTAGTTTATGATTTCTTTCTTACGAAACCGCACAACTGAGACTTAAGCTCGAGCGTATGTAATTAGTTTGAGTTTTTACCCAAGTGTAAATTCTCACATTTCTTAAGACTTCTCCATCCTATTCTTTCTCTGTTACAAGTCATTATTTTATGGAACTTTCATACAGTATAACTTTCCATTTCTCTTTCACTGTTTTCCTTCTTTACTACCAATCCCAACAACCTAAAAAGAAGCAATTTGGTCCATTCCCAGAAAATTTCAACAAACAACTATTTTCCTCCCATTTATATTACTTTCCACTCCCTATTTTACATGTTTCTAAACGAACCATGAACAAGTAAACCATGTTTATAAATATCATATTTCACACAGCTCTCATCACCGCTTGAATCCCCACAACGCTTTTACTGTATGACCGCAAGTTACCTGTAATATAAGAATCTTTTCTTTGAGATCTTCTTGTGAAACGGGAAACTTGAAGTGCTCGTCAAAAAAAGGACTGGGCTCATTTCGGTGTATGCTTGTCTGTCTTTTCCTCGAGTCCACCTCAGGTGAGATATACACCCGAATGTATGGATCATTGAAGCCTCCTTGATTGCTTCCGGCTAAGTCATGAGCTGCATAGAGAAAGTACAAAGTTACATTATACATCTCGTCCATTTCACTTCAGTCTGGGAACAACTCGTTCATCATTACAGTTATCGCACACACTCTGTGTTTACTTAACAAGCATCTCTCTCTCGTCTCTCTTGCACTTTCCCTTTAGACTCTCACACACTCCAAGGCCAGCTTTATTATATTCATGGCCCTCTTGCACAATACCCTTAAGCAAGCTAGTTAACCGTGTAAACTATTGTAATTCCTGTCCTTAGGAAACACACTTAGGATTCAAAAACTTGTAAAAAATCACAATGCTTGCACACCGTTACTTCCAGGAATATATTTAACCTTGTCCTTAAGGCTTTCTACAACAGTGATGATATTACAAGTTTACATGTTTTAAACCTGTGAAATACAAACTGTACACCATGCAAAACCCTAAAAGCCTAAAGGTACAACGACCGCAAACTCTTTCGCAAATCACACAGTAAAAAAATAATCCGGCACAGGCCTTCCTGAGTTTAATAATAGCTAACGGCTCAGGTGAAACTTCCAAACTCCAATTCATACTTTTTCCATTTCCTTTAGCAGAGTATAATAATTCAAACTCCAATCCCAAAGACATTCTCTAACCAACTAAAAACACGTCCAATATTCTCTTACACACATCCCTTCCCACCAGTTCATATTAATCCATCAAAAAAAGAGATTACACAATTTTTCCCCGTAGTCGATGATTTAAATCTCTGTAGCGTACGAAATCCCCCAAAGAACATGCATAATCAATACATAAGCTTCAGAAAAATTCACACAATTTCTGTACAAGCCGAGTTCAAATAAAAATAACATGTTCCTGACAATCTGAATCTCAAGAGGACATTCACTTTCTTTTGAGTGGAAAAAGGAAACCATTTCATCTCAGAATACTTTAACACTTACTTCATACATATGAACTGTTGTTCATGTCATTCAAGTGTGGCGCAGTGCTTTTCCCACAAGGGAGTCACTTTCTCACTTTGAAACTATATATTTAGCCTTTAACTCTTTTTAAAACGCTCATCAATAATAATAATATTCCACGATGAATTACATTATTAAACCGTCTCCTTTCACTCTGATACTCTCATGAATCTTCTTTAGTATTAAAACATCTCAAGTTACACATGCCCACGAACTGAAGTGAAAACTCAGGCATGTTTCATATTCATCTTCTAAAATACAACCTCATGCGGAAACGACACCAAACACCCTTCCTTGTAGTCTCTGATTACACCTGAAGGACATCTTCAGTTTTATATTTCACAGATTGATTTAGATTGCACTTCGAAACCAATCTGCGAATTCCGTGGGGATTCCTCAAGATCAAAGAAACCTGATATGCTCTACTGCTTCCTTCATTTCTGGACTTGAACCTCCCAAGCTCAGTAATCACTGTATTGGAGTCCTGTATTTTGATCTTCACTTCTGAAGTCCTGAACCTGACACATTCCCTTATAGTTAGTTATAAAAACTACTACCACCAACGTGATAACTACTCAACCAACAACACTATCACTTTCTCTTTACTTCTTCTCTGTAACCTCCAAAGACCAAACTCGTTACATATTTACTATGCCACCACACAAAACCAAGTGAAAGATATACATGACCCATAACACACCCTAGAACCTAGTCTTATAGTCTCATCTATTATTCCAATGGAAATGTGGCCTTTTCACTATCCACCATCACAAATTAGAAATCAAATTGGTTCAGAATTAGTTTCTCGAACGACCAACAAAAGGCCTTCGATTTCAATTTCATCCTCAACGTAGAATTCAACTCCACACTTTATCATACCCAGTCAACATTCAGCAACCCTATAGTCTCTACAACAGCAGGAGGTTTCCATTTTTTCCATGTACCCATTCATTGTGCTCTAGATTTCCCATTATACTTTCACCAACCTTTGCCTCAGGTGTATGAGCTCCACGCTCACCAGAGCTGAAAAAGATTCGTTTATCTGAATGTCTTGTACAAGATAAACCGTTCTTGCGTATGAGAGTGACACGGAGAAAATAAACAAGTACATGGAACTACCGAACTACCTAAAAACTTTCGCATGTTGCTCTACTTCCCATGTATTTCACATGGTTGTTAGTCTAATCATAGGAAGATGTGCAGGTGAGAGTCATAAGGAGGTCACCATATACTGACCGATAAACAAACTTACCTTCAATTACATGCACGTGGAAGTCGGATTTGTCGAAATCGTATTTAAGTCGAAAATGTAATCGTCCTAACGTAGGACTACGATCATGTGGACTTGATCCTGGCTGCTTTCCCACAGGAAGGAATACTGTTACATCCTTTTTCTGGTACAATTCCAACTGAAGCGTTCCCAGTAATGGAGACAACGGAGCTGGAGATTGGCCCGACCCATCCGATGGAGTTGGCGACTTCGGAGGAATCAACAAGGGTGACAAGCATCTTGATGATCTCCTATGAATTTAAATGAGTTTTAAAGAAAACACAATCCATGTTTGTCTACATTTCATCTCAATAATTTACCTTCCACCCACACCCACACAGTTTTGATTGTTCAACCGGTCTGTCAACGAATTAAGTGAGTTTTGTGATTGAGTCGGACTCTTTGAGTCTCCAAGAGGCAGAATCCGTACATCCGAATTCGATGAGTTTGGAGAATGTCCTCCTCCTTTCATGTCTAATGACGTTGCCCGAATCTACAAAGGAATAGAAAGAGGAAAGTATGGAAATTAATTTACTTCCCAAAAAACATCTTTAAGATAGAAAATCCTCCGTATATATAGAGCCAATGGGTTTAGAATAAATATATCGCCAATTTCCAAATGTCATATTAATAGACGCACACGTCAACCACACGCTCAGGTTGTCAGGTTTCTTTGTACAAAAACCAAAGAGAAAAGCACGAAGTCCCTTTGGTTTGTACGAGTGACGAGAATATTCCTATATTTATAATAATAAAGAACAAATGTCAAATGTCTTAAGAGGCTTAATCTTCATTTTACGTCACGTTTGATGATAAACTTGTGTTTCTACCTTTCTCCAGGATTGTACTAAAATTAGGTACGCTACAAGGTACAAACCAGGAACGCAATATTTCGTCCTCGTGCTAGCACACGGGAATAAGCTCAATCTCTTAAAGAATCACTCAACATGGTTTATTAGCCAGTTGGAGGGCACTGAATCCCAATTCCTGTGTAAACAGCTATCCCCTTCCGTCTCATTTGTAATAACTGTAGGAACGCTTGAAGGGACTTAATAACGACTTCCGTGAGATTATATTGATGAATTGAACCAAATCTGATAAAAGGTGATGTTTCAGAAAGCCTTTTCCTTCAGCCTGAGCAGCACAGAAGATTTATAAATCTATAAAGGTATAAATACCCTTATACAATCTCCGATCAGAATAAGATGAGTCATCTAAACCATGACTCCAACTAACAATCAAATGCCCAATGAGCAAAGGTGCAGTTTTGCAAGTTCTCATGCAAAATTGCTAAATTTTTGCCAAAGCTATTCCCTAGAGCTTTTCTCAGACTTGCAATTAAGCAAGAAATATGATTTACAACCTCTGTCCTATCCAGTTAATAAAAGTTAAACTCGAATCCATTCAAATTGCATCGAAAGTCATAAACCATCATTTGCATGTATAAAACTCTTCAACCTTGTCAACGACTAAATTAGAAAACCTTCACCTCAGCCGTACTAATAATCCATGATAATAACTGACCATCTGCCTTATGTAGCCTCAATCTATCAGTAAAAGCTTTATCATTAAACTCATCCCTTTATCAGAAGTCCTTGCACGGAATATTAAACCGTTCTAATATTATCCTTCCCTACGAGTTGTCACAATCACTGTAAAACATTCACTTTCTGAACTCGCAACCGCAACTCCTTTTCGGCACACACGAGACTCAAATAAGCAACTTCGTTCATCGTTGCACGTTGACGTGATCTCCTATCTCTAATACTGTTTATTAAACTTGCTTTTATCACGTCAAGGCTTAAACTGTCATACGAGCTTTGCACAAACCATCTGTCTCGGTGAAATAAATCCTTCGGACATGTATGAAATATTCACCAGGGACCAATTCCTCCTATCCTAATGTCCAAAAGACGCAACATATGCCAGGAGTTAATAAATGTATCGAGTTTTAATCACTGAGCAAGATCAAGGCACAAGGAATCTCTATTATCCTTTACCCATACACCATATATACTCCACAATCAACCGACAACACGAATTGAATTAACCTCACACATCTACATACAAGTCACAAGTCTCATTTCCATTCATATGGTGGAATAACAATTAAGGTAATTAGCTCCCTACACCAACTCATCAGTCTGAGGCATCGCATATCGCATACTTTATGTCTGGAGACTTTCACAAGCTTCACGTTTCTAAATAATTCATACGCCTACCACTCTCCTCAAATCCCAACTGTCCTGGTCTTCCAGCAGTCCCAATGTGCACATTAACATGCACAACAGCCCGGAGAAAGCAACAGTTGCTTGTGATAATTCTGGGATTTCATTTCTCCAACTCATTCTAGTTAACTCCATTAAGTGCCTTCTGTATACCCTTCATTAATCTTTATTTCCTCCACACTTAATGTTAGTATCACCCTCTACAACTGTACTTATCTTACCATGACTCCACATTCACCATCAAATACGTTTGTCCTATACTTAAGGTCAATTAAACACGAATCCTCATACACAATCCCCATAGAATGACCTTCACTTACATTAGCCAATTCTAATATGGACAACGGACAGAGGAAAAAACATGTCCAACACATCCTTTATTATGCCATACCAGATCCAATAACAATACGAGAATTGCTTTCCCTTACGAGTCAACTTTCCCTGTATTTTGTTTTTAGCTGATGAGTTCTACAAAAAGAAAGTCATTTTTCAAGTGTCTCGTTATTCTACCAAGTGACTAAAATTCTCCTTACTAGTTAACCACGCAGTTTCATCCAAAAAAGCGTAAGAAACAACAAAACCAATCGGGCCAGAGTGCTTTGTTCCATAAAGTTAATGTTGACCCGAGAAATAGCCCGTGGCAAACAAAAACTAAATCCGAGTAAAGAATGGGTAAAGAGGTAAAGTGGCAATAATGAGACGAGAGAGACTGAACCTCTGAAAGAAACTATATCATCACGTCTATTCACTCCAAAACACAAAAAGGTACACGCAAAAGTTTTGTAAAAGCTTTTCCACGGACTCTTCTCCGGTCTCTCCAGCTTATGTCATCTCTGGCTTCCTTCACATTTATTAAAAGTTATTATTGCAACATCTTTGAAGGTAGAAGCCCATCCTTTTCTCATATACTTCATCACCTGTTGCCCTCAATTTGCACAGAGTTTCTTTCTCCGCAAATACTCCGCCCTGTCTATACGGACCTATGGACGTCCTATATATCACCACATCATCTATTATGACGGCACAGGTATACCAGATGACCTACTAACTGCGACATCGAAAATCTATACAACCACTGTCTCGTCTTTTTCACATCCCACATTCCACATCACGTTCCTACAAGTTGTATGAAAAACCACAATATATTGCTTTCAAACCCACACAGCATTTACTCTATATACTTTCCGCAAACATTGCCAATAACCTTTCTCCACCAATTATGTGAAAAGCATGAAATTGAAACCCCTTTGTGCTCCATATTTGAAGACTAAGCAAAGGCTGAAGACACAGCTCAAAACTCCAAATACTAAATTGCATGTTATAAGAAAGCTCTTTTAACAACTAGTCAACTAGTAATCAGAAAACCACACAACCTTTATGATACACGTGAGTTTAATTTTTTTAATGCACGTCACAATTACACGTCACGTCATACAGACAGGCTACTACTGTTTCACTCATGTCTTTCAAAGAACCTCAAGCTAATTGGTTTAAACAGTGGAGAAAGTTCGAAAATGCTTCTTGCTCCAAACTCTGCAGCCCTCCAATTTTGCGACTTGTTGCTCTTGAAGTCACAACCATGATAAACTAATGGTACCCTTAACCACCGCAAAAATAACCCAATTACCTGTTTGAAAACTGCTTTCCCTATACTTTCCTTATGCTCATAAATTCACACACGTTCAACTCGTAAAGTCGCAGATACGGAGATACACCATGTTACGTAATTGAAAGTTGTTTTTCACGTAATAACAGTCAACAGTTGATCATTAGCCTGCAACGAATCATGTGCCTCGTGGTTAATGATCACAACCTGAAATTTATACTAAGTCAATAGCCAATTGAACTCTCATCGCGTATCTCTTCCAGGAAACGAACTCAATTAACTTTCATGAAATTGGCTCTTCTCCTCACAAGAAACATAAGCTATCCTCAAGGTGTAGTAAGAACTTACATTTGTTATTGGAGACGGAGATCGCGAGCCATGATAAATCAGAGGTGGGGAGTCTGGAGGTGACACTCCGCTGCTAAAACCCTCCGGGGTGAAAGTTCGAATGGCAGGGGATGATCCACGGTGCCCCTATCACACATGAAATGACACATTCAAAATATAAATCATCCATACACCAAGACTCAGATATATTTTATGCACACAAGAACCGCTAATAAAGCACAGGGAATCATTTTGTAAACCACAACTCATCCACAAAGTTCCTTTCTTGCATGATGAAACTGTTTTTACTCAACTCATCTTTTGATGCTTGTACAATTGTGTAATCTATATGCGTATGTGTACTATCGTACTATGAATTAGGATGAATAAGAACCTGCATAATAAGTGAGGTACATTACACAGGAGAATGTGTAAGGGTTTGTACCAAAATTTTGTACCTTTCTAGTATAGTCAATTTGGCCTTGGGACGAAATGCTGGACGTGCGATTCAATCTCGCAGCTGAGATGGGTGGAACTGGGGGAAGGGAGTGTGATTGATGCGTTAGCATGGCTTCCTCCACCAGATAACTTTCTTCTTGGTCAAATGAAGACAACTCTCCTGATGAGATTTCACGAACTTCTGGCAAACTTGCAAAAGTTCCTTCAACTGGTTGCACTATCCTTTGCTCTTGATCCACATTGAATTCCTGCGCAATATTAATTCAAAACTAATTATATACCATTCTCCTCTACCTGTTCCATCAATGCCAATCATAAACTCAAATGTTTCAAACTTTCTTCACAACTGAAATTGTAAACCAGTGTGCAACTATTCACTACAGAACCAACAAAGTCCATTCAAAACCATGATGAAAGAAGGCTGAGAAAATACTTGAAATTCTTTAATTCTTCCTCTTGGCACTTTTTACTTCCTTCCCTTTACATTAACTACAAAATTTAATTAAGTCTTACTACCAAACTCCCTTAATGCAGTCAAAAGACTGTATTATTCCTTTGATTAGTTTATACATACAGGAATTCAATGAATGGTTGATGTTCCGATGAAAATGCAGTCCTTAATCCTCTCCAACTTTCTCACAAATACAAAAACATAAACAACCTTATACGATTCAGTGAATAAGAATCGTGCAACACAACCTTTCCCTGTCTTATTATTATACGACAACCTTCAAATGCCAATTCAAAGGTTTGTTCTTGTGTAAGAATTACAGTTCAACGTCTTACAAATTACAAATGAATATCTCCAGGATGAAATACTCTAAGCCTTGTGTGTGTAGTGAACTACCCGTATACTTACAAAGGTACATCCGTAATCTTTCTTTCATTCACTATCCTGAATTACGTCCCAACAAATCTTACACCAAATACAAACACCTCAAATCTTCAAAGCTACAAACAACCCATTCAAAGTAAAATCCCAGGAAATCACGAACCCATTTTGGATGCTCTAACACCCAAAAACACTTCTTATTTCTTTGAACTATTTACGTAAGTTACCAGTTGCCACTCACAATGTAGCTGAAATTCAAAGCTCAATACCAACACCAGACCAAAAGTACAAACACTACTTTCTTCACTTTGATTCTCAAGCTCACACGCTATCCTAAGTATGGTCCTTTTGTACGTTGAACTATGTTGAAACGGAATCGGAAATGTCTTTAAACTTTCTCCAAAGTGTTTGTCTAGTGTTCACTCACTAAAACTATTTCACCCAAACAAATCTTCTAATGAAAAAACGGCAATTACATAACAAACTACCGAGTGGAGATGAATTACCAACAAACTATCAACCACTCACCACATCATGTGCGAGTGGATACGTTCTTCAAATTGATTCTCAGTGTACTCTAAAGTAATTTACCTTTTTCCCGTTTAAAAATACGAGAGGATGAAAATTTGTATCTGTATGTGTAGTTTCCTGGAGGGAGACAGAATCAAACTGAATCTTAGGTTAGCTTGGCTCTCCAACTAAATTCCATATTCACCGTCAACCGTTCGAGCAGCAGCAGACCGAAAATCTTTTACCCTTTATAGTCACGGGAAAGCTTACATTTTACTTTCCCCACACAGCAATACCACTGAAACGGAGTAGTAGTAGCTCTGGAACCAAACCAACAACTCATATCGAGTAGTGTCTGCCTGTTGCACACGAAAAAGTGGCTGTCACTCTACTTCACCATGGGCTCTGTATGACAATGGCACTTTGTGTGTAGCCATGTTTTCTTTATCCACTTTCTCCACTCCCTTCACTCTTCACGCTTCTTCCCTTATACAATCAACAATCCTAACATCTTCTATCTTAATTCCCTCACTATATGCAACTTAAACTAAGGAAGGGTACACTATAATAACTGTTGACTTTACCCAATCCACGCTACATTCACTTTGAACAATTTTCAGCTCCTGACGCAAGTGTAATTACTCTACACATAAGCTGCGTTTAAAACACATAATCCAACATAACTTTATCTCATTGCTTCTGTGTTTAAAGATCCATTGTGTCCACAACTCCAAGGTTGTGTTATTAGCCATTAATTAGCTTAGGCCTCATGTGAGCTTTTAGAACAAACTTCATTTTATTCGAAGAACCAAGTAATCATTATATCCTCTTCTACATTCCCTAAAAAGTAGGTATGTAAAATATTGCGAAATAAATCAAAACTTCAGGTATACACGAGGTTGCGTTTCCCGAGCTCAAAATCATCTCAAATTTCTTCAACCTTTCATCACAACAACCCTCAACGCTCACAACACGCAACATATATAAAGCCTACAACCACACTATCAATATCACGTCAAAGGGAAATCTTTGCTTTTCCAAGAACTGTATCATACACTCCCGAGATTTCCGGCGATTGATCTTATGTTTCATTACGCAACAAAAAATCTACTGAAAGGTACTTTCCTTCACCGGGTTATGTAGCCTCCAGCCCTTACGAGTAAAATATATGATCCTATATATTCTACGTTCAATCAAACCTACCACTATTCAATGCTTTATGAATATCCAACATTGTAGAGTGATGGTGGACTCCATTACATCTTTGCTCAGGAACTTTTTCTGTCCTAAAAATCTTTATGAACTGGTAAACGTACAAATCTAAAATCTAAGTGAATGTAGAGATGCATGAGGAAAGCAAAGTGCCACATGTGTGTGCACAACACAGAATAACATGACAAAGCTCTACACACTCTTTACAGAATTATTGATTCGACATTTTTCACCGTTTCGCCTTACTTTCCTACATCCACCGCCTTACCTCAGTTGGTCTCCACAGGTTCACATCTGCATGGAACTCGGAACCTTCTATATGACTGGTTTTCTTAACCCTTCTGCTGAAGGAACAAGAGATGTTCTTCAGAACTACACAAGAGTTCAAAGAAGCTCAAGAAATTCTTAGAGCCCATGAAACATTTCCCTTACATTCCCTTTCCTTTCAAATGTGAATAGACATTAGGCTTCTCCTCGGTAGATATGTAACCAATGTCACTTTTCCCAGCTTAATTTCTATGCAACAGACAATTTCCACTTTCACTCTGGATTTTATCTTCTCCTTTAAACTATTCTGTCACAGCCTGTGCAAAAAAATCCCTACTTAGTATTCCCATTCAAGTGCAAAGAGCAAAATGATTAGAATTATCTTCTCAGAAATCTAACGTCTGTATCTAACCTACACACAGGAATCTAGTTTGCAACTTAATTTATTCCCAAAACATTTCCACAGATTTCCTTTTTGTATTACAACTTTACAACCTTCGCTGTATGAAGCAACACATATCCCCAAACTTTCCCTATCAAAAATTTCACAGGGAATTTACCCTGTACGGCTACTTTTGAACTTCAAATCAAACAAAGAAGTTCATATACTTGGGATTAACTGAGAATTAAAAGTTACTTTAATCCTCTTATACTATAAAACTTTTCAAAAACCTTGTTTAGTTACAAACCTAAGCATGTTCCACGGTTATTACAAACTAAAAAAAATCTGTAGAGCCCTAGTAAGCACGTGCACTTTGGAAGAATATATACCAATAGTAGATGTCAATTAAGTAACTCCAGTCTCTTACATTTCTAAGCAATCCCTCCAATTTAAAAAGTTCTTGATAAACGTGTTCCAAGAACCCCATTCCTCATTTTTCTTTAGTTCATTTACATTTCTCGTCAAATAATGAATCAATATGATCTCCACAACTCCTCAGGTAACTTGAGCGTTTCATGGAATATAGATTTCTCGGAACATTAACTACACAATAATAGTAAACAATCCATATATGACTCAACTGTCGGTTAATAGTACCGTGCATTTCTCTAACTCTCTCACAATCATTATTTCAATTCTTTCCTACACTGTTCATCACGTGTTGGTTGTAAACGATCTTTCCGTAAAACATCAAGTAATAATCAGGCTATTATACAATTCATGCAAGCCCATTGCAACTGCTATAATTTGGGGTATGTGGTATGTTTCAACTCACAAAAGTATAATGTACCCATAGCCAAATATTATGTAGCCTATTAGCATCCAGCACCCATTCAGTTAAACTCTGAATGTTACTACTTACTGCAACTTCAAATGTCCTAGAGCAACTCAATAAACAATTCGCTCAACAAATCATTAGTATGTAGAAAACCTCAGGTAAACGATGAAGTGAATGAACACAGTCATCAGTATCACATCACCTCAGGGTAGATTACTTTTCACTCATAATCAGTCACAAATTTTCCATCAAGCGTTTCACATCGTATTATCATATAATACAAACAGCCCCACAACCAATACTATTCTTTCTCCACCGGGTAGCTTTCTACTTTATTAAGTTTCTCCAGAGTAAATCACCTCACTAGCACAGAATCATTTCGTAAGATTCCCATGAACGAAAATTTTCAAAGGTCATATTCTGTACTTTCTCCATCTTTAAACTAATAAGCCCACATTCCCCTACAATGGAATTACATACTCGGAATAGAAATAACCTGCCTGAACAATCCACCCAGAAAACCTCAGTTTGGAACGACAGGATTGAACTTCCAATCCAATTTGTGTCATCACAATCTCTACTCTTTCTCAAATCCCCTGTCATGTCATACTCATGTCATATGCATTCTTCCAGACTCTTCACTCGTTATTCTTTCGGCATGAAAAAGCCCAGGGACAGACAAAAAGCACACGAATTTAGATACGGTTGAAAGCTCAACACTGTGTGCTCCGAAAGTTATCCCCGGATAGATGCTTTCTCCGCAGGTAAATGTTGTTTAGTGTGCAAATTCAAATGCATTTATGCTTCATTGTATTCGAATACTTCGGTAACCGATTTCCAGAACTACATTTCACTCTTGTCAGTCGCTTGCCTCCACTCAGACGTTTTATTAGGTTCCCACTGATAACTGACATAGCAATTCAGCACATAAAATATGGCGGACGCAGGAGTATAAAATGCCCGAAAATTCAATTCCCACTCAACCCAATACACAATTCCCCAGACTTCTGCGAAACTCAGCAACTTTACATTCACCTCTGAATTGAAATTCTTTTAGTGAATGTGCTTCAGTTCCCCTGCGTATTAAGTAACACTAGAATTTATGTCATCCATGAAGAATTTAACATCTCCTGCTTGTCATTATATACAGCACAAGAAAAATCCGAAAGTTCATCCAAATCCGAAGTATCGATTAATCGAGTAGACTTACGCATTTGCAGTAGAGACTGTCGGGTTGTCTTTTCATACTAATTGTAAGAAGCCCTTTATGGTGACATTTGACATTATCTCATCTCCATTCTCAGGGAATGTAACTCTACCTTTTCACGTGGATTATGAACTGTTGCAGTTATAAATATCTCCCTATGCTCAAAGCTCAATGACTATACGGTTTACATAATCATCTCCCAAATTCATACCTGGGCAACCAAAGGGCTTAAAATAACTCTCGTCCACACGAATGGACTTCATACTCATGGGTTATGTTATAAGGTCACAGGTGAGCCCTAATATTTTCTGAGATTTAATCCCAAGGTTAAACTCCGTAAATAAGGTATAACTCGTGGTATCTTATTATATTATAAGGTGGTCTATTTCAAGGCACTACCTACTTTAGTAACCCAATGAGGCAACTTAATACCTTCACTGTTCTTAGCATCTAAAATGTATCCTTAAACTAAACTAGGTGGTAAACTTGTCAGTTCCCTGAAGGAAACCCCTAATATCGTCATCCTCAATCCTTATAGTGTCCACAGTGTCCTTGACTTCAACAAAAGTCTGCTCAAAAGACCTCTGAGCTAACTTCACATCAAAACTAAATTCTACGTTCAACATCCGGCCATAATGAGATATTTGTAGATTATATTGAGCATACTTTAGATAAGAAACTTCACAAGAACACCACAAAAAGTCATTTTGAGTCTTATATAACTCATGCTCCTCGAAATTCCCCAATGGTTTGAACCTCCAGACCTCAACTTCCATCAAAAGATCCTGTGTCTCCGCTTTTATGTTAAATCCCACTAATTCAATTCAGTCGGAACTTCACTTATTTTTATTTCAGATCCGTATGCATTCAACCAACTTCATTGGCAATTTCCTAAATAAGCCGAGTTACGTAACGTGAGCGCTACATTTATTCGCACATCTTACAAGCAATCCCACACATTATTCAAAGAATCGAATCATCAGTGCCTAAAATAACACCCATTGACTCATTGACTAGCCTGAGAAACAAACAAATCACAGTTTTAAACTGCTCAGTTGAATAAGTTACATAATCGAAAATGGGTAATAAAAAATCTTGATGACCACAAGATTACTGGTTGACTAAAATCCTTGTTTCTGAAATTCCTTTCAGTAAAAACTCTGAAAAGAAGATGTTTGAGGATATAAATGCCGTAACAAGACGTTCCAGGTGTCCACCATGAAAAAGTCTATCGTAAAGATCCCAACGACACAGAAAGCCCCTCTGGAACTCCAGAGTGAAAGCACAAGCTTTCCAAACTTCTGTTTTGAGTAGCGAAACTTTCCCCCAGAGCGAGCAACTCGTGGTATCTTCATTCTCCGGGAAAGTATTTCCAAGCGTATGGGGTGAAACCCAAGATTAATACACAACCTACTTCGCATGTAACATGATATTCATTTGCGGGGGTGGTCAACACGGCCACCTCGGACAGAACTTCCTTGGGAATCGACCAAAAACAAGTTTCATAACAAGCAAGAGTCTTGCAAAGTCCTTAAGTGTAATCTCCACGCAAACTTCTTTCAATTGTCATTACACTCAATTACTCAGTAATTTACCGTAATTGTATTGTTAGCAAGCTAATGGCTTATTACTAAAAATCGTAATGGCTACCTGTGTGGTCATTATGTTAAGTACCACAGCACGAGACAATGCAGAAGGTAGTTTGTTCATTGTCTACGACTCTACACACCCCGTCTTAATTCGAGACTTCCGTTTTAACAAATGGATGTAAAACACAACACAAAATTATTAGCATGTCAAAATCATTCCTCATAAACTTTTAAACTTCTACCTCCCCCGTGTTGAATGCCCAAATCGAACTGAGGCTAATGTAATGGCCAAAACTATAACGACTAACGAGCTCACAACCATTTTTACTCGATAAATTCATACTCAAGCTTTTCTACCGAATCAATAACACTCCTAATCTTCTAATGGAACCTACCCCTTCAGTCTACCAGTTACAGACAATTAAGCATTTCCAATATCAGTCTCTGAGCAAAGACACACGTTTCGTGCCTGAAAAGTAATCTCCAAGCTTTACACTCCTGTTATAATCGGTAATTGAATGTGTTTACAGGAGTGAAATGGAGAGGAACTCCATCAAACCCAGAGCCCCTTACAAACTCAGTCTCTCAATTTGTATACTTAAGCACAATACATAAGTTGAATGTACTTCGGGTAAACTGCCATGTATCTTTTACCGCACGATGAGAACTCACTGCAGTTAGGAAGCATAACACTCTTCACAATCAATTCCGTGATATGTCAAACAAGACTCATGCATACGAGACACACGAGACGTGTCCAAAGAATTCTCACATTTCATGACTAACCCAACATTAAACCAAACTTCCAAAGTTCGTAGAATCCACCTCTGTCCAGTTATAAATTCATACACGCTATGCACTATGTCTACTTTCGACTGTTACTTCATGAATCACACACGAAACAGTTCATCCTTACTCTATTCTTATTTCCTAACCAAAAGTAAATCTCAACCACCTACGCTTTGTACAAAACATAAAGCACAAGCCATATAATCCACGCCTCCTCACCTGTTGCGGATAAGTGTACAGAGGAGGACAAGATTTGGTAGAAGATCTACTACTTCCTCTACTATTCCATCTCTTGATATGTCCCGTGGCGATATCAGATCCACTTCCAATAGAGGATTTCGACCAATTCGACTTGGTGCTGGGTTGTCTCGAACTGCAAGCACTCCCAGGAGTAAATCCAGAAGGTACTTTGCCAAATCCACCTTCTGCTGCCTGAAGCGAAGCTCTGCTCACTTTCGCTAATGACCCCGTCGACGAGTATTTCGAGTGCCGAGGTGTCTCAAACCGCGTCAAGTCTCCCCAATCCTTGTTCTTCCGTCGGACAACATAATAATGGTAGATTACAATCGTCATTGCCACCACAAGCGCTAAGCCTGTTCCCACAGCTGCTCCCAGCACTGCTGAAGTTACCATCTTCCTCGAGATTCAGCTATACTCGCCAATCTTCTGTAATAAATTAAGCCACAAATTACGTCAGTCTTCCAGAAATCCCAAACCATCATTTAGTTCATCCGGGACTTCTATTATTTCATACACAATGCAATTTATAACTATCATCTTTATGCGATTGCAATCTCTTCAAAACCCACTCTACCATGGACAACATAACTCGTAATCTTCTTCTTTTCCTCACATATCCCTCCCTCTACAACTACAACCAATTTAAAACTCTCGTTTAAGTTTAAAACTCAAGTACAAATTTTATTGTTGCCTCAATCTGTCCTCCACCCAGCTGTGTCCAAAAATAAGCTTAACAGGTCTTGACATTTTTAGCCCTTTTAGAATGTGACCACCAGTTGTTTATCCTCACCATCTTCTCATACCATCTGTGCGTATAAAGATCTCCCTCAAGTCTCTGCATTGGACTTGATCCATAAAAGTATTTATAGATGAAGGATGTACCCTCATCCTGGGGAGCTAACGACTTAAGGTACTCAAGTATTTCGCTCAGTATCCTTGAAGGGAATCAATCCCAAGAGCAAGGTGCACAACTATAACTAGAATAAGGATGTATGCGTGTCTGTCTCTGCATATGAGAAGGATAATGCATTCATCTAAATCTCTTAATAAAAATTCAAGCAACAATGAGCAAAGTATGTTAAGCATGCATGATGCATCTTACTTCTAAAAAGTATTTACACTCTCTACACTTAATTCCAACTTTATTTGCTAAGCTCATGCTAAAGTTTTATAAGCTTTTAAACTAATGACTAATGTGAGTGTGTGAGAGAGAGGCGGATGGCCCAAAAATTCACAACCATGAATTCGAATTCCACCTTTGCCCTCAACACAACAGAATCACAGACTTTTAAAAAGAATATCTCCAACTGCATGCAAGTTTATTAAGCGAAACAACGTAATCCCCTGCTTCCTCTATAGCCAAACAGTCTACATCCCTACATACATTATCTACTTAGTTTAATAAACGGTTTCAACTAATAAACAGCCACATTCAACATTCAGCATATTGTCACCTTAACAGGAAGAGATCGCATATGATTTAAAGTGACTCAAACTCACAGACCCAAAAACTCTCACGAGACGAGACGTAAGTGTGTAAAGGGTTAAGATCTCCTCATGAGCCTATTCACTGATTATACAGTCCCTTGCGACGAACTCCGCCAAATGGTTTCTAAAATCCACTACACATTAGACACAAAATAGAAAATACTTTGGGGATTTCTGCTACGTCTAATAATTTCCTAGGAAGAATAAAAGAAATTGTATACCAGTGAAATCCCATACCAAAAAACACGTTTATATAGCCCAAGGTCAAGTCACCTCACTACATTAAAGATTTTACCTGTCCGTCAATGGTCACGGATTCATGAGCTGAATTCGCATCTCAAGATCCCAACCATACGCTCATCTACTCATCTACGATCTACACAACGTGCTGTCTTGTCCACTGGGCCTCCGTTAAAAGTGTTTAAGTGTTACACAAGATCTCACAATAACATATTTTCATGGAATTCCAAACATACACATCAGATCTGTTGTGAATCGTCTGGAGATCACCTCTTCTTTGGGCATCTGGTAATCATTCTACCTACACGAAGATCTCATTGTTTCTCTAAACTCCCAGAAGTAAAGACTCAAGCTTCACATTGCCTACACCTCCTGCGTAGGTGTAGAAAGTGAAATTGAATATCATTCGCTTACTAATTAACAGTTCCTCTGAAAATACACATACTCCTTTTATATCAGACTCGAAATAGTTGTCAAACATTTAGTATTTGATATCTCACATCACCAGTCACAACGTCACTAGTCCAATAACTCTGTCAACGTGTCCAAAACTAAAATAAACGGATAAACCATGCCCGAAATAGAAACTGAAATCCCCCGATACTTGCAAAACACAAGAGAAGTACTTACGCCGGAGGAATCACGTTTTTCAGGTAAACCAATTACTCATATTTCAAAGGAATACCAAAAATCCCTCAAGTCTCAACGGCTCAAAAATCTACTCTCTAACGGGATAATCTCTAGGAACAATTCCCTCATGGCTTAAGGGCACATTGTACTCATCATCCCCAGGATTATTCGACTTGAAACACGGATCAGTCAACAACTGGTTTGATGGATATGCCATCCTCTCCAAATTCTCTGTTGATGGGCCTTCCGTCACTTTCACCTCCCAATATCTCCAATCAAATGCATATAGAAAAGCTATAGACGCTGGAAAACCAATTATGGTCGAATTTGGAACACCTCCATTCTGCGATATCTCTAGTGGAAAAAAGTTCCTCTCCAAATTAATACCCTTCGTAAGTCAAACACAACTTACAATGTCACATACCTTTTTTAATGGAATATTGCTTCACGTTCTGTTCATTTCTCATCGAATTATGACTTCCACCTTCAGTTATTCCCACTCCTCTTATTACTTTCTGCGGTTTTATACCAATCCCTTATTATTGTACTTTACATTTGTGTTTATCTATTCTCTT
>JAQGAB010000481.1:0-26700 GCA_034696565.1 Isotomurus graminis | reverse complement strand
ATTCGGTTAAATGCTTCCTTCTTTTTAACTTCTTGGGCTGTTTTTTCCTGAGACGGAGGGACAGTTCCAGGTAACCCCCCTTCACCCAGCCCCACTTCGATTCTTCGCTCATCATTCTCAATCTCCTGGTCGTATTCCTCAAAGTCCCCTTCTGCTATGGCAAACAAGTCTACCTCGTAGAAGGAAAAGTCTCGGGCCACAGGAACGAAGAACTCGTCCGTATTCTCTTTCAGAGCTTTCTTCCTGAGCATCTGCAATTCCTCGGGAACTCCACTTCTTGAAGATGTAAATGCGATCCAGAGGAAAATCCCAATGAGTAGTAAAGTGACGGCTGCAGCAGCTGCTGCGAACTTTAGGGTTATGTGTCGTCGTCGACGGGCGAGGAATTTGGATAGTCTTTCAACTTTAACTTGCCATGTTTTTGGAAGATAAGCGTAGAGTTTCTGCTGAGGAGTATCGGGAGGTGGTTTAATTGTTCCAACAACCTCAGGTGTCCCTTCTTCAACCCACATGTCCTGCATTTCAAGTTCAGCTATAATTCCTTCCCCGGAAATACATGCTGCACTTTAAGGAGCTGTGATTTAACTAAGCTCTATATGTGTATACCGTCATTTGCCATGGCCTCTTTAATTCATAAACATTTAAGTTAATTCCTAGAAATATAAACAAGTAACACATGATTGTTAATTACTTCACGGTTACTTCATTTCTATCTTTATGTAATGAGAATTCAAGTTATTTTTACTATTTAAACTTTATTTTTGTTTTAAAGAAACACATGAATTTTAAGTAACATTTCCAAATATGAAAATATCTTATACTGTTTAACAACTTGAGGTCTTAAAACATCAACTCTACGCAACAAACAACACCAGGCTTATCCATGTATAACAATAATGAATATGGGAAATCTTCAGGGAATACGGTACATAATTCTGTAATGACTCTCATATCTGCTAAATACTTTAGAAATCGCTGTACTGAATCGATTCTATATCTGACTTTGCATCCAGCAGGACTAACTATGCATTTCACAACAATTATTATTCTTCTGTAGTTTCATACATGTTCGTATTGCTTTCGCTTAACTCGAAATTGGAAGAACATTAAAATATTAGCTTAAATACGTATCACATTTTGAGCTGGGCTTCGTTCATATAAAGATAACACCCCAATAGCTTGATATATTTGAAATATTAATATTATAATCTCCAGTTAACTCGCAATAAGTCCTGTTTGGTTGGCTGATTGTTAGAAATTGGATAATTAGAAAGTGTTATTGCATAGGAAGAATTATTATCAGCCGGGTTAGGAGGATGTCTTGGTGACTTTAGACTAGATCGCTTAAGTCAGACTCTTCTTCTTCTTAAGTTGTCTCATCATCAGTCTCCTCCGTCCCCACTGTCTGTAGGTTCTCCTTTGTGAGGATCGAAAACCCATCGCTGGAGCTCCGCAGAAGATCCTTTACGACAGTCAGCCAATATCACTGTACTCTTTCCACCTTCTCTGTCTACTGTGAGGCATTTTCCAATTCGCACATAATACAGCTGACCAGTCTCAGGGTTAAATTCCCACCGATCATTGGACCTTGTATGCTCACATTGTACCATTTGGACTGAATCTCCACTTGATACTGAGGCACATTCTGCTTCTCTCCTTAAATCACCTTGGGTGCTGAGTAAGAAAGTCTGGAAGGAAGACACAGAGGAGACAGTTGAAAAGAATATCCTTACGGGTTTAACAAAAGTAAGATGAACAAAGTCTTGACTGCTCTCTCTACCTGACTTGGGTACAATTTGGAATGACACGGGTATAGTGATAAGGCATACTCCTCTGATTCTGAATGCTGCATGTTATCAAGGCACTGGTTTGACTCGGGGTTTTTGACCTGAAGGACAAGCAATTTCGTGAGATTAATTATTTCGCAAGAGACGGGAACAACAAGAGAGAAACATGTGACAATGACATGACAGAATGACATTGATCCCCGCAAGGAGTCGACATACCTGACCGTAAGCTTTGGCATCAAACCACATCTTATATTTCTCCTTGTACACGTTGTCCAAGTACCACTTGAAACTTTTGCAGTTCAATCTCTCCCGGAAAGCAATCCGCTTACTTACATCACCAAAAGGAGCATGCTGAAAAAACAAAGACAACAGTGTTTGTAGAATTACTCGTTACTTTGTTTTGTAAGTTTGATGTTCTTCTTCCACCTCGCTGATTGCTTACTTAGTGAACTCACATTGTCAATCCGATTAGAAATAAAAGATAAACAGAAGACAAGAGATTTCATATGTACACAAACCTTGAGCTCCTTTCGATGGGAATAAAACAACTCTTTGTACTCATCCATCCAAACTTCAGCCAAGCGAGCAGTGTTGAGACCGTGAGAGTCTACATTGTTAGGAAACGAGTAGGGGTGGAAGTTCCTGAAGATATGGCCGACTCTTGAGCAAGGAATTATTTCTACTGAGCCTCCGCATTGCCAGATCTGCAGAACAGGAAACAACGGAAACATTAAAAATGAATAGAGTCAACTTTTGAGTGGAAGGAGGACGGAAATTATTTAAGTCTTGTGTGACTCACTCTAAAGGACATTTCCAAGTTTTCTCCACCCCACAACTGCATGTCCGAGTCGTAAGATCCAATTTCCCAGAAGTACTTCCTGTCCATTGCAAAAAGCCCTCCGGCCATTGTGGGACTTCTCGTCGGAGAATGGTGACTCTTCTTCCGTTTGCTCTCGTAGTCGGGAATGTTAATCCACGTAAAATGTCCTGACCAAGTGAATCCTCCAATTTGGAAGAACTGTCCGTTTCCGTGATAATATTCCATAGTCTTGTCATCGATCACGTCTATAATTGGACACACTACAGCCTTTCTGTCTTCCTTTATTCGTTGCAATAGAGGCTCCGCCCTGTGAAACAAACAAGCCATGATGATGATTCCATCTCTTTCAATTCCTTTTGTGTTGGAATAACTATAATGAATTAAGCATTCGTTCTGTATCTTTTGAATTAAATCTCATCTTACCATCCGTTCGTGGCTTCACAATGGGCGTCAAGAAACAATAACACATCGCCAATGGACAAATGGGCTCCAATCATTCTCGCTCTAATCAGCCCAGACCGTTTTTCCAATCTGATAAGTCGAATCTTTCCCAACTCAAACTTTGTAGCAATGTATCGTTCCAATTTTCCTTTGAGATCTCTGTGGTCACTGAAGTCGTCAACGAGAATGATTTCCTTAAGCAATTTGGGTGGAGTTCGGTTGATGACGGAATGAAGAGTCCGGATGAGACTTGTGAAAGCTTCGTTAGTGAAAATAATAACAACACTCATGTCAGGAAGCGAGCTATCGTAAACTTCAGAGCGACAAGCAGGTTCCCTCGTGTCCGGGGCGGATCTGTTGGGGGAGATCATCTCACTCAGAATTCTGTTGAATGCTTCCTTCTTCATAACTTCGTCAGCTACGGTTTCTTGGTGCGACGGAACTTTGGCAGCGATTCCTCCATCACCAAGTCCGGGTTTGACTCTGTGCGCGTCATCTGAAATTTCCGCGTCGTAGTCTTCAAACTCTCCACTTCTTTTACTTGGCAAGTCTACTTCGTGATAAGCAAAGTCCCTGACCACCGGAATGAGGAACTCATCTGTATTCTCTGATAGAACTTTCTTCCTAAGACGTTCTACAGCGTACGGAACGCCGGACTTGGCATTAAACGCAGCGCTTCCCCTTCCACCCACATCCACCGAGTTATCATTTCCATCCAGTTTATGCAAGTCTTGTTTTCTATAAACCGGAGGATCCGCTTTCTGGTAATTAACTTGAGGTGCACGATCTTCGTTTTTAACACTTTCCGTCGTCTGCTGAACTTTTGACCACAAGAGAAACGTCATAAAAAGAAATATCACTACACTCAGCTTCAGAAAGATAAACCGTCTCCGCCTGGCCAAGAAGTTACACACAGTTGTCATTATCATCTTGGCGTTTAGTTGGGATTTCGAATTCCTAATTAATATTCACTGGTGCAATACGGCTACTTTAGAACTTATCCATCCATAAAGACACTCTACAGTGGATTTGTCGTCTTCCAGTGATTTTCACGCACCAGGAACAACTGCTGATGAGAATCCCTGGAAGGTAAAAAAACCATATGGAAGTTTAAACAGAGCCGTGTGTGCCAGACAGACAAATGTAAATGACGGTAATAAATAAACATGAGTTACGCGAGTAGGCATGATGTGGATTATGGATGTTTGAGAAGATAACTCATCCAGACAATTAAAATAATGTGCGGTGATGCGGAGTCAGCTGTTTACTTCCTATCGATCCTCATCATCAGCCTCCTCTGTGTGCATTGTTCACAAATTTCCATTTCCATTCAAACAATGCATAATTTAAACACTTACCGAAGATAACCTTCAACAACACCGGCCTATCCACAAGCCTCCTCCGCCCTACACAAAATCTAATTGTTATTCTTGTATTTCTGAAATGAGCTTTGAAAAAGTACTTTTAAATTACCAGAGGATGTGATGATGACGTGTGTCTGTGTGTATTTTGTAAAGTAGAAGGATGGATGGTATCGTTGTGTATGTTTACAAGTTCATGAGGAATGATGATAAGGAAGGTCACAGAGGTCAGAAGGTGAGGACGAGAGACAAGTTTCAGATGTGCTCTCGTGTTGACGTCTGGTGAAGAACTACCGCTCCTCTTTTCTGTTCTCAGGGCCGTAATCACTTAAGATGACTTGTACACGACACAAGGTCACCGATTACCCCGGCTTATCTGAGCCCCCACGGGACGGAGGTCCTTCTCACACCTAGAGGTGGATAGGCACTTATCTGGTTTAAGTGTCAGTGAGTAACAGTCCTGTGAATCATTAAACTACAGACGAAGAGGAGACGGCGAGGCAAGATGAGACAGTTTGGTTCACTTAATATTTAATGATACAAAAGTAGATCAAGAGTGACCTCACTTCTCTACCTGTACAATAATAGTTCAGGATAAAAAAGCAGTTTTTAGAAAGGAGCTTAAGTAAACCGGTGTGGTGTGAGTTGGTAAAGAAGCTGAAGGAAAGGAGCTACCCACCGATTAGTCCCGATTTGCCTTTTAAAGTAATTAAGTATGAAGTGTATTAAGAAGTTGGGAGGTGACATGGGTTGTTCTCCCACCCCCTCCTTCCTCTCGTCCCAGTTTAACAATACCCAACAATATTTCAATACTTTTCTAACAATAGCAGAGAATCTTAAGTATTCCAAAGCTTCTTTAAGGCTTTTGAGACGTCGAGTGTGAGAAATGTGCACCACCGGGTTCTTGCTGGGGAAGTGACTGAAAGACTGCTTGCTTAACCAACCATCGTCATATTATTTTTATCTACAATTAGTATGTTTTTATTGGTTCAAGTACCTTACTTTATTTATGCCAACAACATCAGTAATTTCTCACGACCACCAACCAACACTATGACACGCCTTGCACAAGTATTATTGCTATTTCTTTAGAGGAATAAGATTCTTACAAGTTTTCTTAGATATAAGGCGAATACTTAATCACAGGGCTTCTTCCGTCAGTTAATCTGGTAATGCCGGACTGCGTGGGAACGAGGATATCTTTTCTATCTATTAGACATTTTGTCACCCTTCGTAACTTCCTGTCCCGCACATCATAACAGGATGATTTAACTGCTCAATACGTCTTTTATTTAGTTGATACCGATGGCCCCACTCGGACAAGTTGAATCTTCCAGAGGTCACACTTTGGCAAAGGGGATCATCATTTTCCTTTAGAGTGTTTAGTTATGAATGAATTAGTTTATGTAACTGCTTGCGGTGCAGACAGGTTATTTTTATCATCTTTATTTAAAACATATTTTCAAAGTAATCGACATGTGGAGGATAACCGACAAACAAACAAACTGCATCTGGGATTCTCAGTCGCAAAAAATTATCTGCAAGAACCAAACAAACAATAATTACTCTTTGCATTACGGAAGTATTAATGGGAAAAACATGGGAATTATTTATATCCAATTCGCCATATAAATCCTCTGACCTTGTATTAATCTCGGTTCGTTTGAATTTCACTTGGCATCTCGTCGAAGACCAACCGAGCTATGTGAGAGTTGAGAGGAGTGGACCCTTGGTGTCTTGTCATTAAAATCTCCTTTACTAGTCGAGCAGGAATTGTTTGAAACTTCATAGAAACTCCGCATTGAGGAAGTTCACTTCTTGATGAGCCACTTAATTGATTCACCCCACCGTTTACTCCACAATGTACAATTAATGCTTTGTCGTAATATTTCATGCAGATTCCCAGGCACTCAGCCATGGCTCTCTGTTCATCTTCACTAGCAAAGAAAAGTGACCCACTGAATAGAAAGAGTGGAGCGAGGATGTGTTGGTTCGGATGGAGCATTCCCAAAGGAGGTAAAGATAACTTGGGGTTATCGATGAGAAGATTCTGACTCGGGAGGAATCGAGGGTTGTACATAAGAAGAGTTGTAGTCGCACCACCCAATCGGAAAGTATGGAACAGCTCATTTGCTTCATGAGGACTTATAAGCAAGAAGCACTGATCCTGGGATCCGTTTCCGAACAAGACAATCCAAGTAGGTGGACGAAGGAAATCCCCAGACTTGCTTTTCTGTACGTCATTCCACCACTGGCTTCCGTATAAAGGACTAATGGTCTCGTTAAAGTCATCTGTAGCGTAAAATTGACTTCCCCATGCATTCACATTCGTTTCGATAAGACTCCATACCTTATCCACGGATTTAAAGGACTGAGGAAGGATAGAAATCCCCGTGTGTTTTTTCTTTGCCATTTTTCTTATGGTCTCAGGACTTCCAGACTTGATGAGTGTCTTCACAATTTCAGAGAGCTGAGGGATCTTTGGACTCGCTGCAGCTGGTCGAGCGACTTCCTTTTCTTCTTCTACTTCCTTTTCTATTTCTTTTTCATGTTCTTCGTCCATCTGACACAGAAATTGAGTTCTGTTCTCAATGAACTTGCCACATCTTTCTACCACTAGTGGTTTAATTCTTTCAAATAATTCATGTGGATGCGTGGATGTGGTATCTCCGAAGGCATTTGATTGTGCAGCTTGGAACCATTCAGGAATTACATCAACGAATCTCCGTTCCGTTCTTACTTCTCCATACATTGAAGGGAGATCAAGAATTTCTTTTTCTAAGCATTGCTGTGCCATGGCATTCAGATTGGGTCGATCATACTGTCCTTTCTGAATAAGCAGTTTCTCAGCTGTCACTTTCCTTGCGTAATTAATACTTCCAGCTGTCCAATAAACAAGTCCGTCTTCCAAAAACTCTCTGCTGTTTTGTTTCACCCAATCCATAACTCTGTGAACCATTAATGACTCCTGTGGTTGTTGTCTCTGAACTGCTAATTCTTCGATCTTGGTATTGGCTTCATGTGATGCCCAAAATGATACCGTGTGGCCTTTCCCTAAAAGTCGCATTCTCATACAAGCTTGAACCATCTTGTCCTTGGTTAGTCCACTTCCAAGTGTCACACAAGCTTTGTATCCATGTGGAAGGGTCAAGTCCGTCCCTCTCGTGTGCTCATCGTCCAAATAAACTGCACAGACGTTGAGACGCTTTCTAAATGGAGAAAGTTCAAAAGCCTTGTCTTCTGTTCTTGATTTGACACTCAGGACATTATTATTGTTAAAGTACACCACAGCTTCTATTGACTCATCTGCCTTCAACCATTCTTCAGCTACTTGTTCGTTACTCAACTCCAGAATCAAAGCTCCACAATCCAGAAGTACTCGGATACCTTGAGACTTAAATGGACGGAATAAAGAAGTGCTTGGGGTTCCTACAGGGATCAGAGAGTACTTGCTGTTCTCTGGAAGAGTAAGGATCGCCTCTAATTCTTTGTTCGTATTGACTGATTCAGCCAAGTCGATTTGATTTATAGTAAGGGGAAGTAAATCTCTGGAATCATTAGTTCCACTGAATCCTGTGGTGAGTTGAGCTTTCTCAGGACACAAGTCGTACGCAGTACAAGAGATCTTGTTTGGGTATTGTTTGCATTCTTTGGGAAACACGACGCTGCTTAACCAGTAGTCTATGACGAGCATTGATTTTCTGAAAGTCGGAAAGATGTGTTGTGACCATTGATTAAAATCTTGCAGATTCACTCCAGAGAAGGAACGAATGGAGGAAGGTAATTTATCCTGAGGAATATTCTGAATCCATCCTTCGTATATTTCTTCAGGAGACCGGTGGCTCCTTCGTCTACTTATGCATTCAAAACATTCTCTTAATTGATTCTCATCCAACCCAGAGTAGTAGTAGCTAAGTTGAGTTAGAACAATAGCTATGTCAGCATGTCCGAATTCAGTTCTTTCTGTTGCCACGTCTTTAGCTCTGAATGGAACTGCCAAACGCTTTCTCCCATTGGGATCCACTCCGTAATTAACCCTCCACCTTTTTGTCAAAGCCTTTAGTAAAACTTGACCTTTCAGGTATCCACTGAGAAGTAATAGGATATCATAAGTTCGGTCGTTTCTCTTTTTGAACTCATCTAAGACGAATTGGTGGGTTTCAGCAAGAATTCCTTCGACAATGAGAAATTCCTTAATCAGAGGCCTGAGCGTTGTTACTCTGGGGAATTCAGGGATCAATCCGTCCAAGCAATCATCTGATAATTTGTCAATGAGTTGAGTATAACTGTCTTTGTTTAACAACCTACACGAAGTTGGAAAGATCTCTGAGGATTGTGAACCTTGAAATTCCACATGTGAATCCCCAAGATCTTCATCTTCGTGTAACTCTTGCATTCGTATGGGAAGAAGTTTTAAAAGACTTTGTGCAACTTGCCAGCGAACATCTCCAGCGTCAATGTTTTGGGATTCCCCAATTGTGTAGACAAGTTGATACTTGGCACTTAAAAGCTCATCCGATTCGTCTAAGATGTCTCTTGCATTAGAATTAAGCCATTGCTGGGCTTTAATGAGCTCACAAGCTGCCTGACTATCTTTCTTATCGTCCCGAAGTGACATTTCATATCCCTTAAGTTGGAAGGACAATCTGTGTTCAGGAACCGTTAACAAAACTCCTTTCTCTTCCACACATTTTTCCAAAACATTCTGAATTGTTTCTACCATCTCGGAATCAATTGACACATCTCTCCTGCATGGAACAGTCAGGATTTTCCGGTTCAAAATTCCACCCAGGGTGTACTTAAGCGTAGTGTAGTTGGTTTCAAATATTGATCGCAAGACTGTGATTCGGCAGAGACTGGTTGCTTGATCTGTGACGGCTAATGCTACCATCGGAACAATAAGGGAAGTCTTCCCTTCTCCACAGTTTAATTGCATCACAGAATTCTTCCCAACTGGGCTGAGCATTTCTTTTGCTGTAGCGAGTTGCATGGGACGAATCATCATGTCCATTTCCAATTCAAGAATAAGCCATTCTGGATGTTCGATTGTGGACCATCCTTCGTGATCTTTTGATTGGAGTTCTCTTTCCAATGCTACTTTCATAGAATCTCCAGCGACTAAGTATCTCATGCACCGGATAATCTTCTGTTCCAAAGTCCACAAAACTCCAAGTGCTCCTACTAACAAATTAATGGTTCCGTTTCCACTGTTTCTCAGGAATGAATGTAGAAGAACTGTAGGCACTAGTTTCGGATACAAGCCAGACAATCTTAAGCAATTACTACTGGAAGGACTCAAGTGTTTCTCAGTATTACTCAAGACTTTATTAATAAAACCCGTTCGAATGTAATTCAAAGCAGATTCTAAACTTGTTAACGTAATGGGTTGTTCAAAAAGTACTCGTTTCTCTAGAGAACCGGTTTTGAAAATACTTGTGACAAGTTGTAATAAAACGGGGTCTGAAATGAGAACGTTTTTGAAGCATCCAAACCCATTTTGGACTTCAGGAGTCATTGTTCTTATCAGTTGTTGAACAGATTGCAGTGACTTAGGCGATGGAAGGGGAAGAGACTTGGGGATTACTCTAAGGATACTTTCTTCAACGTTTGTAAGGAACTGCTTGAGGGTTCTATTTTGTCTCCAGGTTTTTAAGTACTCATCTATGCTATCTTTAGCTCGGTATAGATTAATACTGGTGATTGATGTATTCAGGTCGTCAGACAACCATGTAGTTTGGGAATCACTTCGGTACCAGACTTGAACGTGCCTTTCACATTTTGTGGCTTCAATAGCTACAGTTATGTTGTGCTCCTCCTTAAGTCTTTGAATCTGCTCAATTGTTCCAGATGAGGGATAAGAAATTCCAGAATTGAAGAGCTTTTGATTGCTCACGAAAACTTTGTTGATGGTGTGGCTACTGTACTCTTCATTGGGTCGATCAAATACAGGTTGGATATCAAAGCTGAGTTGAGGAAACTCTCCAGGAATCATAGAAATTGATTGGAGCAGCAGGACTTCTTTCATGTCAACCTCTCCAGTCATCAGCAACCCGGACAAGAGGATTTGCCACTCACTCCTTGTGTTACCATGTTTCACATAATTCTTTGCTAAATTGTACAAACTCAGCCACTGGTGTCTAAAAGCAGAATCTTTAATTGCCCAATGTTTAACATCAACCCAATATGGTAACTTGAAATCTTTAAAGTTATCAACTGTCGGGTATTTTAATTTTATGCAGTTGATAGGATGAGAGCTAATTAGCCATTGAAGCAGGTAGTGTGGAACATGGAAATCAAAGTTGACTTGCTTCTTTTGAAACAACTCTGACATTATTCGAATTTTTTCTGTCGTCCGAGTTAAATCTTGTATAAGACATTTTCGAGCATACAGGTTGGAAATGGGAGTTGCTATTCTTGTGATTACTTCTTTGTCAAAGCTTCTTTTGATTGTAGCAGAGTGGCTGGATAAGGACGCTTGTCTTCGGTAGTGTTTGATTGCCAATGTATCATCCGGATTTTTAGGAGTTGCACAGGAATTGGAATTTTGAGTAGTTTCTTTAGTAGTGGCAAATAAAGGAGAAAGTTCCAGCGAGTCTTTTTTTAGTTTTTTGACAATCAAAGCAAAGCCTTCGTGAGCAGAAGTTGATGGAATTCCGATTGGCCATGAAGTCTGTTGCATAGTTTTGATATGACTTGGGTAGTAGTTTCTCTTGGGTGATAAGTCTTCTATAGCTTCCAGTGTTTGGAGTGATTCAATATCGTATGGATGACAGGACCAGCATTTAGCAGACTGGAGAATTTCAAAAGCCATTTCAGTCCCTGTAAATGCAGTGAAGGGATCTGGAAGTGAGGATGAAGTAGATGCATGCAGAGCAGCCAAATATATCCACGATGACTGATTCCGTTCTGCCTTGAGCATTTTCATTCGATCATCCAGCTCGTACACAACGTACCTGGGATTTCTCAATACTTCTGAGTCAATGGAAACTTCCTGGTGAAGCTTCAATGAGGATGCGTGGATATTCAGAGTCCCGTGAGGGATTATCAGCTTCCTTGTGGGCTGCACATGAGGAGAAATGGACTTTTCTTTCAATACAAGTATATTCTGGAGTCCAACTAGAGTTCCAATATTTTGATCGGGAGAGACGAATGAGTCTGGATATTCGTGGGAAACTAATTTCCCATTTTCTACATTAAACTGAAGACCCAACCGGATAAGATTTATTTCAAGGGAATCTATTACTTCCTTGGCGTCTGTGGCATATGGGGCAACCCAAATGTTGAAATATTCCAAAGGTTCTATTGTCTTGAGTGGACTTGTAAGAAGAACAAAAGAATTACTGGTTCTTGCAACTAAATACTTATGGCTGTTGGAATCTGTGAGTCTCATATTCTCCAATGAAAAATTGTACTGGAACTCTGTGTGAAACTTTTCGTCTTTGAATTGAAGTGGACGAAGGTGAATAATATTAGTTGAAATATTCCACCAGTGGCTTTTCTTGAGTTTCAAGTTGTAGGGAAGGTTATCTTGGAACACCGCAGGAGGTAAGAGTTCCAAGACTGTTTTATCTTGATGATTTATCTCCTGAATAATCAACATGGACCCCACGAATCTGAAGGAATATTTTATGTTTGCATCTCCAGTTGTATTGAAAGTGTTGAGTCTGTTCTTTTGCACAGCAAACTTGGACTTTGAAAATACTCGTTGGTAGAGTACATGGCTTGTGATGGAGTCCGGAAGTTTCCCAACCGGAAATCCATCAATAAGAAACTTTCCAAATCTGAGATCGACGACAACAGTATGGTCAGTTATTGGCTGAAGTTTCGAGCTTGCTTGGCATTTGAAGAAACCACTTGTAGCCTGCCCAGAGTTTAGAATCTGTTTCCATTGCGAAGTATCGATGTAATCGTTGCATCGCAATGAAAGAAATCTTGACAGTGCAGATTGAATGGAGAGTTCCTCTGGGCTTTCACCAGAACAAACTTGTAGCTCAAGTCGAGTCGAAACTTCAGTAAGGACATTCCTCAACAAAGATTTTCGTGTTGGAGACAGAGATGTAAATAGTTCGTCTTGAATGACTTCTTCGTGCAGACATGAAATGGCATTCAACCAAATGAATAAATCTTCTGTCTTTCCATCGGGTTGAAAGCCGCTAGGATAAGTCATGCAGCACACTAATGCAGCATCAATCAAATTCAATGAGCACTGTGTTCTGTTCTCGGATTCTTTGAACATATTTGTTCGTATTTGTTGAATTATCTGCATCCAATTGAATCCTATTTGCCTGCACTTCTTCAGCAAAGACAATGCTTGATTTCGGACTCCTTGGTGGGGAGTTAATTCGCTGATTCGATAGGTAATTGTAATCAATGAAAGCAATGCGTATGGCTCACTCCAATTCTCTTTGACTTTTTCCACAAGCTCATTTAAAAGGTTTAAGAACTCTGAGGAGAAATATTCGTTGTTGTAATCGGTATGAGAATCTCTGTGCCAATCACCTACGTCTTGAAGACCAAGTTCCCATTGTGCTTGGGAAAGTAGTTGAAAGACCGGTTCATATTTTAGTGGAAGCGTTCCATTGGAAAGTGCGAGCAAAATATTTCTGTACTGGAGCCGATTTCCAGCTCTAAGAGATCCGAATTGAATAAATTCTGGAACGGTTAATCCTGTGGGACAATTGCTTTGCTCGGCTATGGCTTTATTGGTAGAGTGGGTGGAATCATTTACTGCCCATTGTAAACCTTTAAATTTTGATTGCACTTTATGAATTTCAAAGACGCATGATGTCTTAAAAGGCCTGGGTTTGTGTGTCAGGATACCTATCTTGTTGTGGTACCTCGTGTTCATCCCGTTCGCGAAGATAAATGAATCTGGGGAGTCTCGGGAAACCTTCAGACGATTTTGCACACCCGCATAATGACTTTCGATCCCAAGTTTCTGGGTACTTGCAAGAAATAAAATTCGTCCAGCTTGGCTTTGAGGCAAATTGGGCAATTCAAGCGGCTTGTAGTCTTTCCATTCCTTCCAAACTAAAATATTTTTGTCCACAGAATTTTCTGAACAAAGTTCTACTCGAAAGAAGTGCAATAAATCCCTTAAACTTGCAAGAGACGGTGGAACCATTAAATCAAATAAAATTGCATTCTGCTGCACTTCATCCATAGGGAAAATTCGTTCATATGGCTTGACAGAAGTTTCAAGGGTTAGCGTTTGACGAGCTATGCATTTTGCGCAATTATTCTTGTGCCCTTTTTTCTTCTTTGGCGAACGTGTGTAAGGACACTCATCAAAGCTTGCGCATATCTCTCGCTGCTTAATTATTTCAATCCGTGTTGATTCCACTTCGTCCTTCTTTTTTTGGATTTCTGCGTCCATTTTTTGCATAATTGCTTCTTTATACATTTGCATATGGTGATCTTGTTTCGCAAATCTCACTTCAAATGACTGAGAGTTCGGTTCATCTTTATTGATGAGTGTTGATTGAATGCGGGCTTGTGAATCCCTGTGGCGATAGTAAGATTCGATTTCATAAGCTAGTTTCATGCCTCGAGCTGTTGGAATGAGTAGACTTTCAAATACATTTATATTCAGTCCACAAGGATATTCTTTTAAAAGGGGGTATTTGTTGACGGCTATTTCGTCCAAAACCTTTATACATTGTAGGATGCTTAGGATCATTTGGGAATAAGCTAATGGATCATCTTTGTAGTGTTTGGTAGCTAGAGATGAATATTCTATAGCCAAATCACGGATGCAGGTTGGATTAGAATCGGAACTCAGTTGTGTTTGAATCCACCTTTCGACTTCATACAGAGCGAAGCCGATTTCATGAAATGAATGCTGCCGGATCGTAGTCTTTTCAATGTTCTTCAGATAAGTGCGTACCATTGTACTAGTACAATCAGATTGAATCCGAGGAAGAATTCTTGGATGGCTAATGTCAGAATGTAATTGGGAGTTCACAGGAAGTTCTGCCGTTCTCTTGTTGATGTAGTCCAGTAGTTCTTGTAATTTTGTATGCCTTGTGTCATCAGACAGTTGTTGAGGTGTCAATGCAATCTCCTCCACTGGTGATTTGTGTAGACTGATTGTATTCCACATATTCTCCATCGCAGCTCTAGAAGCTTTCATAGTTTCTTCAATCTTGAGAAATACGTATTTCTGACTCATTCGAATAGACTTGGAAATCTTCGTTCCTGAAATTGCTTGGTTGATAGCAAGTTGGTTCATAGATTCTTTCAGGGAATCTTCAGGGTATCGAAGTTTCAGTTTTTCCATTCGCTTTGCCATTTTAGCCATCATTTGCATACGGAGGTCCCATAAGGAAACATCCTCTGCTGGAACTTCTGTAGCCTTGAAAGTTCTCAGAAGAATTTTCAGCAAGAGCAATTTGTAGAAAAAAGTTCCTTCATATTCCCCAAGTTCTAATGTTAAGCTCAACTGAAGAGCAGCCTTTGCAGTCATCCACAATCCAGACCTACGCCAAGGATAATTCTTCCCTGCCTTGTAAATCACATCGTCCCGGACTTTCTTTATTATCCGAGGAAATTCTTGTTCCGTGGAGCTTCGTGATCCAGTGATTGCCAGGAGTGACGTCACCCATTCTGTGATGAACATCGGATCAGCAACGTCCCTGCTTTCGTCATATTCTTGACCAGCTTTCTTTGATTTGGGTAGAGCCATTGAGAGTTCCGTAGTTGTTAAAGTAATTAGCAGATTACTGAAAGCTTCAGATAAGAACAGGTTACTTCTCGGGGTAATGAGAGATTGTTCAGGAACTTGTACAAGAAGGTCTTTCTCAGATGACATGATGGAACTAGAGGAACACGATGCTTGGCAGGAGGAGATGATAATTTTCCCAGGATCATTCGTTGGTGTCGAAATAAAAAGGCCGGCATTCTGGTTCCTTATGTACATTGGCACAAAGTCTCCAGGTTGCATATTCTTCAGGCAATCCAAGACTTTCAAATCTTCTTCTTGCTCCAGACTCAGTTGCAACTCAACCCAAGTTGATATCAACTTTCTAGTTTTAGGAATATTTGGTCCCAGGCCATTTTGGCACAGCAAGACAACAGCTCCATGAATTGTATGCAGTATTTTATACTCCAAACCAATTAAATCTTTTTCCTTACATTGTGGAAAGTTTCTTGGGAAGAACAAATGGGGAATGATTTCCAGGAGGAAGTCATCATGCTTGGAAACAGGGACCATCTTTTATGGCAAATCGGCGAACCTTCAATAAATATTCAGATGAAGTATTTCTTTTTGTGAGTATGCATTTAAAATATAAATGTTTTAATAGTCTCATACCTGCGATTTTTGAAGGTGATTAATTCAAATTAATTCAAACCACTTTACAGGAAATCCAACTCACTGCGACACACTTGCAAACTGATTTCTCACTTTTAATTATGAGACTCGGGTAAAATAACGTTGCACAATTGAGGGCACAGGAAACGTTTGAGCTGTTAGATAACAAAAGGAAAGTGAATCTGATTCCACTTGAATGCAACAATATTATTATGTAATTCACATTGTACATGTAGGCACTCAGATAGGTTCGAGCCAGATGATAAAACGATGACTCACCAGTGCTTTCCAGTAATCTGTACGTTATGTCTGTAATCGTAATCATACAGGAATGTTTTATGTTATTAAACAATAGATTTACAAGCAGGCGTTTGGATACGAATATTCTCGTAACCTGAGTTTAGGAAGGGTCTTTTTAACTCGTGGAAACGAAAGAAACACATTATTGTAAGAAGATACGATAAGATTTAATAGTTTAAGTTGAAGACATTCACATTCAGTCATTCCTAACTTCAAGAGTCACTGCTATGAAATAATATAAGAGTATATCGGGTATATAGGTTGTTCATTAAATCATACAGAGATATTTGCAAGTCAGTATTGGATTACCCACTGTGCACTTTGCTGACTGAAACATTTAGCTGTCGGTGTTTCATGGATCATCTACGTCTTATTCATTATATGCAGTTGACTAATTGAATCACTAAATTCATCTTTCGTCTCACAAGTTTAATAGAAACTAGAAACCTCGATAATGAACAAAATGCAGGAGAGTCCAACTCCGATTCCGTGGATTTGGAAAAGTAGCTTAATATTTTCGTTTAATGTCATTTTAACAAACCATCCGGTTGGGCTTTCGGTTCCTTTCCAACATTTTGTGCATATTCCTCCTGTCGAAGTAAAATGTAATCCACGTCTGACGCTGTTCCCAATGATCAAAGGCAAAGGAGCAGAAGTCGCGGCGGAATATGTGACACACTTCATTCATCAATTATACACTCCGGGATTTTTATTTATTCGAGGCTTTTTTCATTCCTCACTGAATCTCGAGGTTTTTATTTCTCTTTTTAAGAAAAACACTTAACGTTTAGTACCGCGGAGAGGACTTTACTAATTCACATTTCAACGAACAAACAACACAACTTCCATCCCAAAATGTAATCCAAACTGAATTCACCTTCATTTACATGACCTATTAGTTACTTAATATATTCCCACACACATACATAATACACACATACCAACTACTACCAACTTACCACTCTGAACATCCATTAACTAACCGTTGTATTTTATTTCTATGTAGAAAACGCTAAAGTATCTTTAACACTCCGCGTGGATTTACAAATTGCAGGCAAATCGAAAAAATGCGTGGGCCTCACTTGTTGTAAATAAATATTTTAATGGTGTTTTATACTGAAAGGTAGTTTACACGTAGACAGATAAAGTGTGCGTCCTCATCCTCCTCACCAACCCCTTAAAACAATTAAGCAATTTTAATCTACAAAAACTTGTCCAGGTGTATATGTGTGTCCCTCTAAAAACTGAATGATTAATGCTGCTTTAATGTTCTTTAAAAACAAACCTGCGCTTCCATTATTCAAAGTCACTTGAAGAAATATTCAGTGAATTGGTTAATAATCTTCTTATTAATAAGTTTCTTAAGAAATATTTCAACTCAATTTGTATGGATGGTTTGAACACGTGAATATTTTTTGGAAATATATTTGTAAAGCATCAGGCAAAATTAAAAACACTTAACCACCCCTGTTGTGTTCCTTTTATAAACTAATGGTAAATAATATATATCTACGTACGTAATATGTGTATGAAAAGTATATTAAATGGCTAATCAGTGAGAGGTTTAAACTTCGGGATTGTTAGAATGAGTCTGTAATATTAATTTACTGAGGGAGTGTTATTTCGTCGCGATGTCGCTTAATAATCCTTCTGTTGCATAAAATATTTCCATAACCTGCGATATGAATATTTAAGTGTGTGTAGATTAAGCCAAGCTTTCTTATTCTGAAGTGAATAGAAAAAAACCTTAATTTCAATAATAAATTACCTTATGCCATATACCTAGCATTACCAAAACCTGGATTCCCCTTTAATTTCTTGAATAGCTAGTGGTCTCAATATATTGTAGACCGAATTCACACACAGACTTTAGTGAGCTAGGAAGCATATTTGTAGGGAATTTGCTTACGAAGTCCTTGCCGGAGTTTCATGCTAATATTTCCTTTACAAACTTGGGACTGTTGGGACGGCGTCTCAAGATTTCTGAATCTTTTAAGTCCTGTTCAGAAACGCTCTCCTCAAGGTTCGCTCTCAACGTTTCCACCGGTATTGCACGCAACGTAGTTGTCCAGTTCTATTTGTCACCGGGAAGTAAACATGATCACTACAATCAAGTTCTTATCATAGTTTAATAGTTTGTAGTACTTTACACTTAAGCAAACAATTAATATGGGTTGTTTGGGATTCCACTCCACAATCTCAAGTTTTTTTGGCGAATTGTATCTCAAAATCACATGCCTATAACTACATACACTCTCATAGTTCGTGGAAGCTTGTGACTTACTCACTAAAACCTTTATGGTTGGTAGAGATGCATGTATGAAATGGACATGACAAAAGTGTGATAAGCATGTGAAGATAACCTGAATCACAAACTCATCATAGGGAAATGTATATGACCAGAGATTATCAAAAGGGTTCGGCAATTGGTCACATGCGCCAAATTGTACTACAAGTAAGACATCCTACAGGAGAGTTGGTTTAGTGAGGAATTAGACTCTGCAGGTTTCTTGTCTTCTTGTGAGTTTCCACGAGAAATCTGTAAATTATGGACGAATTCTGTAAATCACAATTTTGGGTAAGTTACTTTCACAGAGAGAGCTGTCAATTAGATTTCATAGATGAGCAGAGGGAGATGCTCAAAATAGCTGCTAAAGGGAAGAACGGGTTGATTTGCAGGAAAGGAATCTGACGTGGATCACCACAGATCCATTTTTCACGCCGTGTTTTGAGGAAACGGTCTTTGCATGGACTCCCCTGGGATTTCTACTCGTCTTTGCCCTTCTGGATGTTCATTTTGCCCTGAGGTCTCCAAGCAAAAACCGACTTCCTTGGAATATCCTGAGTCTCTTAAAAGTCGCACTCACACTCTCCCTAGCAATCGTTGCGCTCGCTTACCTCATCAAAGTTGTGACGTACGATGACTCAACCACAGCTCACGTCCTTTCTGCTTCTACAAGACTTTTGGCATATGTAGGTCACTTAATGTGTTATGTTTCATATTCATTATTCTTTTGAAATGAATACCTAATGTGTAAAACATTTATAGTTAGTGCTGTTGGGTCTGAGCGTCCTTCACAAACAGCGGGGTGTCCGGAGCTCCGGTGTTCAGTTTTACTTTTGGTTACTATCCACAATTTGCGAGGGTGTCTTGTTCAGAACAGCCGTTCGGTTTTACGACTCTGATGTCGACGTACGTTTTATTTGAAAAGGCAACTGGAACATAAATTCATATGATTGTGTTTGATTTGCAGTCGGTGATGAACTTTGCGTATCTCATGAGGTTCTTTTTGTTTCCCCTGGTGGCAGTGCAGCTTATCCTCAGCTGCTGGGCTGACGGGGGGTGGAGTCGCAAGGTCGACGGCAAGGATGCCTTGTATGGGGTATGTGGAGACTCCTTATGATTCCAGACTTTCCAGAAGCGTAATTATCTTGTAGAAAGTTTCCACACACGTCTGTTTTATGTTCTCAAGTTTCCATGTCCGGAGAAAAGTGCCTCCCACTTCTCTAAGCTAATGTACTTCTGGTACGATGCGATGGCGTGGAAAGGCTACAGGCAGCCACTTAGTTTCAAGGATCTCTGGGACCTCAACGAGGTTGACAAGGCTGACGTCCAAATTCCAAAGTTCAACGAGCATTGGAAAGCAGCGACCAAGGCCCATGCGTAATATATACTGAAGTACCATTAAGATGTTAAACTAGTTAACAGTTTGGTAATTAAATACTGACAAATCATCCAGTGACGCATCTGGGAATCCAGGACAAGCCAGTGTCGTTTCCGTTCTGGCCAAATGTTACGGATGGAGTTTCGTGACTGCGGGAGTGATGAAGTTGGTCCAAGAACTTCTGGCCTTCGTGTCTCCTGAAATCCTCAAGTACCCTCAGCAGTTTTTTTAGTCACCCTTAACTTTTTAATATTGAAAACTCTGTTTGTTTAGGATGCTTGTGGCCCATGTGTCTCCATTAAGTGAGGAAGCGCCTTGGAAAGGTTATTTCTACGCGGCGATCCTTATCGTCACCGCTTTCGTCCAAAGTATCGTGGGTGTCCAGCACAACAAGCGGATGCTCATCCTCGGAATGCGCATAAGGACAGTTTTGTCCAGCGCCGTGTACAGGAAAGCCCTTGTGGTCTCTAACAACGCAAAGAAAGAGTCGACAGCTGGAGAAATCGTGAATTTGATGTCTGTCGACACTCAGGTAGGAATTTGACGAGTATATAATAAGAGAGACACGGATGAGTCTATCGGAGCCTTAATTTGCAGAGACTTATGGACACAGCTCCATTCCTCCACATGGCATGGACTTCCGTTGTGGTTATCGCGCTGTCAGTCTACTTCCTGTACAACACAGTGGGAGCCTCAGTGTTTGCTGGGTTGGGAGTGATGATCCTCCTGATTCCCTTCAATGGATTTATCTCGGCCAAAGTACGAGTCCTCCAGATGCAGCAAATGGTTCTGAAGGACAATCGAGTCAAGTTAATGAGCGAACTACTTGCGAGTATGAAAGTCCTCAAGTTGTACGCGTGGGAACCTTCGTTCCAAGACCAAATCACGGAGATCAGAGGAAAGGAAATCAAATTGTTGAGGAAAGCAGCGCTGCTGAACACAGCGACTGTGTTCTCTTTCACTTGCGCTCCGTTTCTGGTAAGGAAACTTGTTGATTAAATCGTCACTAAGTTCTAAAAACTCCTGTTGGCCTTTTCAGGTGGCTTTGGCGACTTACGCGACGTATGTCCTGACAGATGAGACGCACAACTTGAACGCGGAGAAAGCATTTGTCTCTCTTTCGTTGTTGAACATCATTCGACTTCCAATGACAATGTATGACCTTTATTATGACTAGTGGGCGTATGTCGCGATTTATTTACTGTGTGCTGCTTACAGGCTTCCAATGTCAATCGCTCTTATCATCCAAGCCACAGTAAGTGTGGCTCGGTTGAACAAGTATCTCAATTCAGAGGAAATCGATCCGGATGCAGTTTCACATGACTCTTCTGCAGGTAACTTGAACAGATACGACCCAATAAGTTTAGATAAGGAGTGGCATATTTTGTACTCCGTAAACTTTAGAAGATCCAGTGGAGATTAAAAATGGAAAGTTCTCGTGGACGGATGAAAGCGTGACACTCCATGACATCAACTTCAGAGCTAAGAAAGGGACTCTAACGGCTGTGGGTGAGTCTCCAAATGTTTTCTGGTGAGGATGCTTGCTTAAATTTAAATGTACGAGTTTTCAGTGGGGACTGTTGGGTCAGGGAAGACCAGTTTGCTTTCCACGCTGCTCGGAGACCTTAAAAAACACACGGGAAGCGTCAACGTTAATGTGAGAGTACAAAATGCAGAAAGGAAAGACTTTACCAATTATAACACTTTTGTGATCCTTGTTAGGGTTCTATGGCGTACGTTGCACAAGGCGCGTGGATCCAGAACGCTACCCTCAGAGACAACATCCTCTTTAATGATCACTTTGACGAGAAAAAGTACCAGAAGGTCATCGAGGCGTGTGCCCTTGGACCAGATCTGCAGATTTTGGACCACGGAGACGAGACGGAGATCGGGGAGAAGGGAATCAACTTGTCGGGAGGGCAGAAGCAACGAGTGTCACTCGCGAGGGCCGCGTACAAAGAATCGGATGTCTACTTGTGGGACGACGCTCTCTCGGCAGTCGACGCCCATGTTGGCAAACACATTTTCGACAAGCTGATTGGTCCACAAGGAATTCTGAGGGAGAAGACTCGAGTGCTGGTGACGCATGGAATCTCGTTCCTTCCCCAGGTGGACAACATTGTGGTGATGAAGGACGGAAGGGTGAGTGAGGAGGGGACGTTTAAGGAGCTCCTTGCAAAGAAAGGCAGCTTCGCCGAGTTCCTTAAGCAGCATTTGGGAACTAACGACTCGGAAGAACCTGACGAAGCGCTCATTGAAGAACTCGAGGAGATTGTTGGCGTTGAACCAGAGAGACGAAATTCTACAAAAATTAGGAGAAGATCTACTCAGGTACACTTGAACTTTACACCTTAGAGTATTTGTAACTAATTGTGGGATACCTCTGCAGGAGTCCCTGGGGAACAAAAAGAAGGTTGAAGAAGAAGTTGTGGCAGTTGCGTCGAAAGCCAAGCTGATTGAGGAGGAGAAGTCGGAGACTGGAAACATTAAGTTGTCTGTGTTCACTGACTACCTGAAGGCTGCAGGTTACGCTATGTCTTCAGTGGGAATTTTCTTCTTAATCGTCTCCAGTGGTCAGTTGGTCCTTTCCTAGGCCAAAGAAGCTCTGAGTGGGTATACAATGAGATCTGTTCATAGAATGAATTACTTTCGTAGGGATTGTGACGTACTCGAACATCTGGTTGTCAGATTGGTCGGACCAGGCGACAATCGACGAGATGACGACAGGAGGGAAGCAGGTGAAGAGCACGACGGACAAGTACCTCAGCGTTTACGGTGGACTCGGAGCAGTTCAGGCTGTGTCGTACATGGTCGCCTTTTTTGCTGTCGCCCTTTCGACAGTCAATGCAGCTACAAAACTCCACGAACGAATGTTGACGAGAGTTATGCGAGCTCCGATGTCGTATTTCGACACAACTCCACTTGGAAGACTGGTGAATCGATTTGCAAAAGACGTGGACACTACAGACAACGTTGTTCCTCTTAATTTCCGAGCAACTGTGACTTTAATCCTGAATGTCATCGCTTCGGTTGTGGTCATTTCTTACTCTACTCCGATTATTCTTGTCTTCATTGCTCCTTGTATGGTTGTCTACTACTTTGTCCAGGTTAGTTTCACTTTTTCCGCGCAATACACTCACAGTTTCGGTTTGTACGTCAACTTTTTGATTTTTGACAGCGATTTTACGTCACAACCTCGCGACAACTGAAGCGTATCGAGTCAGTCACGCGTTCGCCAATTTACTCGAAATTCGGGGAAACAATTTCTGGTTCATCGACTATTCGAGCTTTCGCAATTCAAAATGAGTTCATCGAAGAGTCGGAGAAGAAGATCAACCAGAACCAACAGGCGTACTACCCGTTCATCGCGTCTTCATTGTACGTCAAAATAAATCCAACACTGGACAGTCGTGGCTAATTTGTTTCTTTTTTCGAAGGTGGATTTCAGTTCGACTAGAGTTTATTGGAGGACTGATTATCTTTGCAGCTGCGGTGTTTGCCATGTCCTCAAGGGACTCGATAAGCCCTGCTATTGTAGGATTGTCAATCACTTCAGCGCTTCAGATGACACAGCTCCTTAATTTCTTCGTGCGGGTCGTCAGTGAATTGGAGAGCAACATTATTTCTGTCGAAAGAATGAATGAACTCACCGACGAAACTCCACAAGTAACGGTTACGTTTGTAGAGTCTCTTGTGAGCATTAAAAGTGTGTGTTAACCAGTTTGAAACTTTCCAAGGAAGCGGCGTGGGTCACGAATAACCGTCCGTCGAAGGAGTGGCCACAAAATGGAGCAGTGGAGTTTGTGAACTACCAAGCGCGGTATCGAGAAGGACTTGACTTGGTCCTTAGGGGAATCACCTGCTCCTTCAAACCCGGAGAGAAGGTACGAGTAACCATTCAATAGTTTAAATCTTTAAATGATTCATCAGTAAGGATGTTCACAGTTTATTGTTTGCTAATTTCAGATCGGAATAGGTAAGAATTTTGAGAGTGCTTAAACATTACGGACAGGGATAACCCTTCGTGTGATTTGCAGTTGGGAGGACAGGCGCAGGGAAGTCATCGCTGACGCTGGCGTTGTTCCGTCTTGTGGAACCCGCGGGTGGGGAAATCTTTATTGACGGACAGAATGTCACGGGAATTGGACTCCATGACCTCCGCTCAAAGATTACCATTATTCCTCAGGTGACCTTCAATACTGCCGTGCTTATTGAGTGGGCATTGTGAAACTTTTGATCTGATCCACACAGGACCCTGTGTTGTTCTCTGGAAACCTCCGGATGAACTTGGACCCTTTTAACTACTATAGTGATGACCAGGTGTGGAGGTGTCTCGAGTCGGCTCACTTGAAGTCCTTCATCTCCGAACTTCCTCAGGGACTTCTTCACGAAGTCGCAGAGGAGGGACAGAACTTCAGGTGCATTCTATACGCTTTAATACTCAGATATTCCAGGGTTATCAATGTCTTGAATTGCAGTGTGGGACAGCGACAACTCCTATGCTTGGCACGAGCGCTTTTGCGGAAGACAAAAATTCTGGTGTTGGACGAAGCAACGGCGGCAGTGGATTTGGAGACGGACGATTTGATCCAAAAGACAATCCGGTCGGAGTTCGCGACGTCAACGGTTATCACCATTGCTCATAGACTTAACACCATCCTTGACTCCAATCGGTACCTTCACCACTACCACGCACACACCTGCCTTAATCTGACTTTTATATCTGAACTAATCTTACATTTTATCTCCAGTGTCGTCGTATTGGACAAAGGAAAAATAATCGAATTCGACACTCCTGCAAACCTCCTGGCAAATAAGAAGTCGATATTCCATGGAATGGCGAAGGATGCTGGCCTAGTTTGACTGCCATATATTTTTTAATGCGTTCTTAACATATGCTTTGATATTTCTAGTTAATTTTAAACAATAAAAGACCTTAAAAGACTGGCATTGAATTAAATAAATCAGGAAAATGTGACTCGAGATTCAATTAATTAACCTAAAGATTAAAAGGAGTGATAAGTTTTTAGGCGCTTTAGCGGAGGGTCACTCGCCGTCAGTTCTGACATGGCATCAGGGGCAAAAGGTTTTTCATTACACCTTCCGTCCTTTTTAGTCCTTCACTCCTTCCTACAGCTCCAGATATGGCGATGGAGAACGTATCGTATCATACAATTAGTGAAAAAACTTTTAACCCAGGGAGGCCTTCAATAAGTGACTGAAAGGTTAACTAGTACTTATAATTATTATGGGAGTGGGAGCTCGAAATGAAGGCAAGTAGAACCGTACCAATTAATAATTAAGAAATGTGATTCTGTATTAATCTATCTCATGCCACTTGGAGTCGTTTTAAATAATTAGGTGGTACAACTTGGTCTTGTTTAGTGAGTGACCTTTGGCCTTCAATATTCTTCCTGGAGTTTGCATATTGGATTAGGAGTGTTGTAATTAATATTTGTGGTATTTATTTTGCATGTGAACATGATTAATGAAAAACTGAGTTTGGAGGAAAGGTGCCTCCCACTCATCCTACAGGTTCAACGGGTTAAAACAAGTTTTACTACTTAATTTTATTTACACAATTAAAGTATAAAGTTTCAGATAGGCTTAATCGCTTAATCGGTGGTTTGTTACACCGAAGTGAAATACAATGATGTGTAACGGGGAATTTATTATTCATACAGTTCAGAGTTAATTGTGGAGATGATGTGATTATTTTAAACTTTGAAGTCAAGTGTCGTTGTAGTTCACAATAAGCATATATGAAAATAAATATAATACCAAGAGTATTATTACAAGTATTAAGAAGCAAACTGGGTAGCTGTGTAGTAAAATGCGCTCAGCCGGTATTAAATGTTAAGCAAATAATATTGGGGAGTTTGTAGTATTTGGTAATCAGTAATTGTATAGCATTTATTATGTGTAGTTCATTCAGACATTCATTTCATAATCATACCCAATACTTTCCGTCCAGAAAGGTTATATAAGGTTATTCATCACGAATATTCGTTAACCTTATAACCTTGAAATAAACTAATAATCTACGGTTTTTATTTCGTAATGTAACTGTTAAAGACTAAAATAAAACGATAAAATGTACAAAGTGAGATAACCTCTGATTTGGGATGATTAAGATAATCGGATGTCACTTAATTTGAAATTGTGTGTGTGTGCAAAAAGCAGTGTGCAATAAAACTAAATGACATTTAAAGTCGGAGGTCATAAAGTCGGTGTGGAATGAAAGGAGTGAGTCGGGAATAAAAGCGGAGGAGAGAGGTCCAAGGAACAGACAGACGTTCGGGAAGTTTCCTGAGGAAAGTAGCATCATCATCTGATAGGAATCATGTTGAAGTTGGCGTTGGGAGTGTTTCTTGTGGCTGTGGTGGTTTCTGGAGATGTCATCACGCCTCCTGACTGTGCCACAGGTAAGTGAAGATATTCAATAATGTTAATAGGGCTGTTTGTAAACGTTAAGCTTGTCTGTTGCAGGAGGAGGGTCAGGGAGTGCAGTAACTGTGGAAGTGACGGACCTCTCTGGATCCCCACCGTATAGTATGGTACCTAATAAGGCGTACACAGTCAAGTTTACGTTCACTCCGTCTGGGGACTCTCCTTCAGGGACTTTTACAGTGTCTGCGGAAAGTAAAGTGCCACTTCCAATCCCCATCGCCATCCCACAAGCCTCAGTCGCTACCGGAGCGTTGGTGAATGGCCAGGTGACTTCAGCTTCTACGGAATTCACAATCAACCAAGTGTTTGCCTTACTTGTGCGTCAAGCAATCTTCTATGGCGTTGTCACTGATGCAAGTGGAAATACGGTTGTATGCAAAACAGGAGCTGTGAATATTTCTTTCAGTTAAACTTTCATTTCGTAATTGGTAATTATTTGGAATTGGTAGCGAATGTCGTGAATATATTGGAATCATTCATATAAGCATAGCTGGGCGAGTACTTTGGTACTTTGAGTACTTTTTTACTTCGAGACGTACTCGGAGTACTTTTTTACTCGATA
>JAQGAB010000480.1:0-26704 GCA_034696565.1 Isotomurus graminis | reverse complement strand
AATAATAAGTTGAGAAAGAAGAAAAGTGAGGGTGATCAAATGTATCATAATGGATTAAAAATTGAAGTTGCAGAAGGAATTAGTAAGTAGAGCTCAGTTTTACCACACCGCTTGTTTCGGTTCCATCATTGTGCCTTTCAAAGAGGAAGGAAAAAATAAAAAAGCAATAGGATGGATAGAGGAAAGAGAAGCGTCGAACTGACTTTTTAGGGATTAGAACTTTAGAAGGCTGCATACACACAGGGAAGTTGGATGTTTCATGAAAATGACAAATTATTTGGGCTGATAGGTAGCATTTATAACAAAACTGTCATTGTAATTAAAAAGTTAAAGGATTACGAAAAGAAGCTGAAGAAGAAGAGTGCATAAAAATGGAAGATGAGTTTTCCAGGAATTTAGTTATGAATAAAGTTTTGACTTTTAAAAAGATTATTGAAGGAGGAATAGGGTGATGGATAGATGTGTGCGTGTGTGTGTGTGGGTAGGATTGATATGAAAATAAGAAAGGCTTTGACTGTGGCTTATTTATTCCTTCATTTCCGGAAATCAATCGCGATTTCTTTTCTGAATTTTAATCCTCTTTATAAAATCAAGTCGTCTTCTATTCTTTAATACCGGTTTAATATCCTGTCTTTCCTTACCTTCGGTTAATTTGAATACCACCCGGGACTCTGCCTTAATTCATTCACAGTCATCATCTTTGACTTTCTTTTTGACGAGTATATACTTTTTTCGTATTAGTATTCTAAATAGGTATGTTCTGTTGTCAGAGGAATAAGAATTAAGCCGGGAGAGAAAGAGAACTCGGGCTCAAATTCTTTAATGTGGAAAGCGAATGAGATTCTGTTTTCTCTCATTCTTCTCCACAGTTTTTACATTTTCTTTCCCAAGATACAATAAAAATGAGTGAAAGTTTCTTTCCCTTCTCTCCCTTCTGCTCTAAAAATCATCTGGGTTTCTTAATTTCAACCCCTCATCAACCCCAGCGTACATCATAAAGAGTACCAACTACATAATAAACTACAACTCATTTACAATACAGATTTCCTTATGGCTTTTGTCTTAAATAAGAAATTAAGTAATTCGAATTCATTTTCATCTTCCTTCTCATCTGTCTTGTGTCTGGGTTCTTTTATTTCTCAGGGTGGATCAAAGGCTTAGTACAAATGGATAGTTAATTTGGATCCAAATTTTATACTTGATTTGCATGCATTTGTTGCCAAATGCTACGACCCAAAAGTCATCTCGTCTTTTAGTTTTAGTTGGCAACAGTAAAAGGTTATTTCTAGGGATTAGTTTTTACGAGTTCTTTGTAAACTGCTTGAGCTGTGAAATACATTAATTCACTTTCTACTTGAACGTGACACCTGACACAGCTCAGCCCTAGTAAAAGAAAGTAAGGGTCCGTATTGTCTCTGATAAGATGAAATTATGCGAGGTTGGAGGAGGAGAGATAAATTACAGGAGAGTAATCTTATTGTGGTGATGAGAAGTGTCCAAAATGTTTGTTCTTGTGTGGAGTTAATATAAAAATGTAATGGTTTTTCATGATGAGGTTTTTGTATGTTTTCTTCTAGTCGGGCGAAGATCAAACAAACCTGAGATTTTTATATTATTTACTCCTTACGATTATTATGAAAGCTTCTGAGGTTGAACTCCGTAGAAATGAGGAGAAATGGAAGAAATGAAAAACAATATGGGATTTTTTTCTCACGTATATAATCTACTTACTGTCTGATAGTAACGATGCTGCGGCGCCGGGATCCCTGCTGATTCCCGAAATTAAGACTATTTGTTACCGTTTCTCATCGCTTCTGCCTTGTTACTCAGGTGGAAAATGCAATGAGCACCTCAAACAACAAATAATAGGAAGTTGTGTTGCATTACTCACAAGAATTAGTATTCTTTCATCGAAGTTTTACACGGAGAAGCTCCCAATGTAACTCATTCCTTCGTATTTCATTGTATGGAAACTTGTGTGTGAGAAAGAATTGCAGTTCTTTTAGTTCTTGAGGCAATGAGGGTTGTTGTTTAAATGCTTACAAGTTTTTGAATCTAAAGATATGTTGATTATAATCATGCTATGTATATAAATATATGAACTAGGGATAGTGATAGTTGCTGAGAATTGTTTTTGGGTGTTAGGAGCATCCCCATCCTGGTGTCAAATTTGTAATAAAAAGGGATTCCTGCGGCATTCTTTATGAGAGTCCTTTCCCTATCCACATTAAATGACTCTATCCTACGGAGTAGATGGGCACATCTTCATATCGGTTTCTCTCACGATCTCCTTCCTTTTTTACCATTACCTCTTCTTCATTCATTTCTTCAGGTCATACAAACACACAAAATGTCTCGTAACTTACCATTTAATACTAATCAGTCTCATAAAAAACTCTTCAATTACATATTATACCTCTACTTGAGTGTACTTGAGAACTTTCCGGACTTGTAGCACAGGTCACTCACTCATCATAAAATTTAAAGAGAACTTACAGATCGATTTTTTGAGTAGCAGTTTTGAGTGCTTTTCTAGAGTTATTGCTGTACACGGTTTATACTGTGTTAGACATTTAAGCCGAAGAGATACTTTATAGAATTGAAGACTTTTCTGTTAAAGGTTTTGAAGGACTGAGGGTATAGAATCGTACTATTTCTACTTTCTATATGAATGGGCCTAAAATCAAATGAATGAACCATGTCACTTGTTGATTTTTATAGATATGATGTCATTGGAGAAATCGCCCCTACTTGCCAATGGGTACAATCATCCTCCGACACAACTTCCTCCTATGCACCTTCTCCCATCGTTAGCTGGACAGTCAGCAGCAGCCGCAGCGGCCGTGGCAGCTCATGCAGCGTTATTCTCGCCCTCAGGTCTCCCACTACCACCTGGGCACCCAAGGGATTCCCGATCTGCTCCTATGCAATCTTTAGATGCTGTTGCAGCCAGGTTAGTATCATTTGTATGACTCTTTCTTTCCCGTCCTTCATCTTCTGTTTGTTTACCGACGTTGAAATGAGCTGTCATTCTATAGAATTGTATTATATTGAATCTAGATTTTCTTAAAAACATTGCTCACGACTCGTGGACGTGAGGCATTAATTCAGCGTCAGATGTATTGACGGCAAATGTGTAGTGGGGATCGATTTCGATATAAACACTTTTTTAATGTAGGGCTCACCATGAGAAGGTAAAAGAAGAAAGCAAGACTGCCAGTTAGATAATGAAAGATTCTCTGCTGTTTAGGTATGAGATGAAACATTTTTGATGTAATAAGTATTTCACTCAAATGGTGATGCAAGGTGTTGGCTGAGAAATAATATGATTCTTTTTCCTAACACTATTTCAAGCAAATATTCACAGCAACAGTCTGTGTGTATAAATATATTCTAGTCTTGGTAGACATAGTTTGCAAATAAAATATGTTCGGGAAGTCATAAAAATGAATGAGACGGATTAGATAAAGAACGAAAGAATTAAAGGGAGATTCCGCCCCTTTTCTTGTAATAAGAGTAATTTATTTTAAGAAGGTGGAAAGCTGTTTGTCAGGTATGTTCGTAAAACATAGAGGACGGAATGAGGAGAGGAGTTTAATTAAACAGTGGTTAATTGGATGTATGTGTCGTTGTAAAATCACGGTGATGATAGAAACAAGGAAAGAAAGCTTTGCGCCTTCGAATTCATTACGTGACGCTCTGAAGTTGTGCTAGAGTAATAATGGGACTGGAATGTCGATTTAATAACTACAACGGATGAGGAAGTGATAATGGGCTGAATTGTAAAAAGACCTTCTCCTTAGTGTATGTGTATGTAGACAATGTATAATTTGAGAGTGTAATTGAATTTTAATTAAAATGTTGAAGGAACGCAACCTGGGAGACGTGCAGATCTGCCTATGAAGACTTCGTCAAACAATTCGAAAGGTAGGTGCCCTCGTCTTTTACGAATAACTAGATAAAAAGAGATTGGTATTTATCTCGTATTTATTAAACCTTCTCAGAATTATTGCAACATTTAATTGGCAATCAAGATTCAGAGCACTTCTCTACAAAGTGTCTTGAGTAGTTTGAGTCGTCTCATCCGAAGCTTTCCAGCTCATCGTCTCTCATATTAATTCATTTGATGGTAACTATTTCCGACGGCTAGAATGAAAATTATGAGGCCATTCGATTAGATTATTCTTCATCTTTTGTGTTATGAGTTTTCATTCTTATTCTGCATACTTTGAATCATCATAAAGAGACTATGAGGAGTTTATCATGGGTAGTTTGACTCTGTTACCTTCTCTAGAGACGTGGAAAAGCTATTTCCACCAGAGATGTATCATTGTACTGCACCAGAAGGTATATCTGTTATGAGACCCGGGGAGAGATCGAACCTCCGTTACGTGTCAAGTTAGGAAGTTCGAGATCGACAAACTGATGATGGAATACTCATATCATATCAAGTTCATGCATTGTGTTTATTTATGAGCTAGAGTTAATATGACAACTCATATCTTCTAGCTGACTCTCCCTATCTACTTTCCATTAAGTTTGTGTTGAATTTCAAAATTCAATTGGTAGAATAAATCTTTCACTCTCTGTGTGTATTGAAGGGAATCGCATGAAAATTTCCATTTCATTCATGAGGGGAGTTCGACGATTACTTTTCCTTCACATTTCATTTGAATTGCCTTTTTATTCTGTATTGTGCTTGTATACATTTTTTATCAAATAAACTCACCGTGCACACATAACCCGGCTAAACTCTGAAACTCACAAGCGAGAGGATGTACTACGGTACTTATACACACAGAGTTTTATGGCTCTTGTAACTGTTGTCATTACTTCAGATATGACCATCGGATATGCTCAGTTGCCTTGCCAATCTTTTCTCCGATTCATAAACTGCACAACTATTTTCCAGTTATTGTTGCTGATTTAAATGCTACAGTTCTTTAGTAAAAGGATAAAAAGCCATCGTGGTTCATGTTGTCAAACATTCAGTATAACGAAGTACACTTTGGAATAGATTAAAATATTCTTGTAAGTTTGCCACTGAAGTGTCTCACATAGAATATGCTGTAGAAATGGTGTACACTCACTTGGAATTTGTAATACATACCTCAGATCCATGTGGAGGAATAATGTGGATACAAAAATGCAATGAGGAATAATTATTTCGCCCTGATGAGTTAATTAGAAGCCAGGAAAGTTGGGAATGTTTACGTGAAGATAAATCATGTATTATTATCTAGGTCGGATCGATATTTGAACAAAAGTAGGTAAAGAATACAATCATAGTATGATCACGGCGGATCATTCTTGTCATTAGGAAAATAGTAATTTCTTAAATGTAGGGATGGATCAGCAGGAGATAGGTGGGTGCTGCAGATGAGAAATTTGATAAGAAGTCGGACTGCTTCAGAGCGATTCATTAGAAGGAGAGTAGATTTGTGATTGTATCAGAACTGTCTTTCAAACGAAATGGTAACATGAACTTTTACGTATATGATGATGATGATTTTTGTATGCATAACAAAAGGGAATATGAATGGGATGAACGGGTTGGAAAGAGGAGATTAGAAGAAGGGTTGAATTAGTTTAATGTCTGTGCATTCTCATCTGGTATGAGTCAATCAGTCAGTATACTTCTATGAAGTTCTATGAGAAGAATGAATTAAGTAAAGGTCTGCATATGCATTTATCAGCAGTGGTGGTGCTCTTTGGTCGACCAGGATGGTTTTATTGGTACCTCCGGAAAGCAAATGCTGAGGGACAGCATTACTAGGGTGTATTTACAGGGAAATGATGACATGATTCGTAGGAAAGACATTTGGCTTTAAAATAGAATGAAATTCAATATTTTTATACGGTATGTGGGTATTCTAACAAAAGACATGAAAAGAGTAACAGTCTACACGCTTAACATAAGTTGGAGAAGGAGGGGGTGAAATCATAAAGTGTGCCAGGGTGACAATGCAAACAATAATGCACTTCTTTTATCCAGTAGTAATTTTGTTGGCAATCCAATCTGTGGACTTTCCACAGCCAGAATATGTTATGAGCTTTTTACTAGCGAAAGTTGAAATGGAGAAGGTACAGGACCTCATCAGGGGAACACGATTCACTGGTTCCATTTATTCTCAACAACTCATATAGTCATACGGTGCTTTCTTCCCTTTCATTCGTTCTAGTTACAAGGTCGACGCGACGACTGATATAGTTGAAGAAATTGAGTTCAGGGAAATCTTGAGATTACTAAATACTCGTGTGTAAACATTCGATTCTTTCAAACTTATGCATAATGTTAATTCAGTCTACGGGTTTGTTCTTATTTTAAGAATAGTTATAGGAGGCACTTGCAGCTTGCGTGCTATCGAGATGTGTTATTTGACTGAGCGAATCCTAATGTAACAATATCGACTGGTTAAATAGGGAAAAACAGGGAGTAAGAAGAATGTATCTCGTGGCATTCGTATGCTTGCGGAGAAAGCAACGGGTAGGAGGAATGGAAAGGAAAGATTATGTGATACTCGATAGTAAAGAATGATGATGCACGAGACTTAAAGGGCAGCGAGGTATCGATATTCCAATTTCTGCCTGAGCTCTGTTTACTTTGCAAGGCAAGCATTTGGAAGGTACATACGCGCGACTCGGATTCTTTCTACTTTTTATTCAATCATAAATTTCGGATCATTTTTCTCTCTCATCCTGTGGGAAAGTTGTGTATAGCGAAACACTACCTCAAAACAGGGAGCTGGTGAAACGAAAACATGTTCTTTTAAAAACACATTGATGTCACTGAGAATTTTGATTGCATGAGATTCAGTTGTATAGGGTTATTTGATGGCCTATCATTCTCTCTTGTTGGTATGATATTGGCTCCAGTATTGACGAAGAGTTAGAAACTCAGTTGACAAAACTTCTTGAGAACGAACGGGTATAGTTTAGTAGCGCTTGTACTTTAGTGAGACTTGAGCGAAAGGAAAATCGAGCTGAGTTGTCAAAAAGTGAATGGGCTTGGGTGAGATTTTGAAGATTATGGTTTCATTGCTCAATGGATAGATTGATTCAGCCATATTTTGATAGGTTGAGAGAGGGACACAATGTTACTTTAACTAGTTCAATTTCAATTCTTCTTTTCTTCTTCGTCACGTTTCATGCTGAAGTTCTCTTGATATGATAATCATCAACATTTATAAAAATGTCGATGCAATCAGAAGAAAGACTGACCTCAGTATTAAAATGTAGTATTGGTTATAGACTGTTATTCTATTTTACGGAACTTAATAAGACACCAAGAGTGGTGGATGAGTATAGATTATGCAGTACAGCACTTGAGATCTTTCTCTCTCTTCGGTTACTTAAAAATTGAGTGTTCAATCAAAATTTTTTGTAAACCGTGTTGAAGTGCTTACTCACGAAAAAGCAGTACTATACTCCTATTCGTGATGATCACCCTATGATGACTAATCTTTTGCACGAAGTACTTGAGTCTTTTTGTGGGGAAATGAAGTTGGTTTGAAACAGATATATTGGAGATAAAAGACATTATCTATTGTGTATGCACTATAATAATGAATGTGTATCAGTGATTCGTATTTTCATTTTACAGTCGGTACCAGGAAGACTGCAGCGATTCGGAAAAGTCATCTCCCACCAATGAAGGAGGAAGTGGGGAAGGATTAATTCGGAATGGTTGGTGGTTTCTACTTTATCCTTGATTATTGCTGTGTTTCCAAAGAAATTCTGTTTCTTTGGTCTAAAGCTATGAAGATTAGTAAGTAGAATGGCAAAAAGTCTTCTGCCGGGAAGCAAAGTTAAGAGTCTCTTTGTGAGTTAGCGTCTTAAATTTGATGAGAGAAGTGTATTCTACTTTCAAGTATTCCTTTGTGGTATTTTTATGAAGAACTGAAATAACTTTGCCTTGTTTGAATACTTTATGTGGTAATTTCTATGGGAAGTCATTTACTAGAAGCCATTTCATCCCTTTTGATTTGTCAAGAAGGAGCTAGGAAAAAGTTGTTGACTCAATGGGTTTTAAGTTAACTGTTCCCATTGGGATGATATGTGGTTTTCTAAACCCTTTCTTTCCGCTCGCTCCACTCTAAAATGTGTCCGAGATATGTGTCTCGTGTTTAGATTGAGTTTCTGCACTTATCTCGAGCCGAGTGGACAATTTCTCTTTCCTTTCTTTCTATCTCAGAGTTTTGAATGTTTTGAGAGATTATGGAAACTCACCCCTGTCCGTGGCGAGGGTGTTTGCTCAAAAAACAAAAAGACATGGTGACTTTAAAAAGCTAGTGCAATTCCAATAAGTGGGGAAATGTGTTGAGACGTGTTTGCTTTTATTGAAATTTTCCTCAGGCAACTTGGATGGATCAAGTCCAGTGTTGAATCTATCTAAAAACACACCAGAAGATGTGTCGGACAGCGACGAGGCCGCTGCTGACGGGGACTATGATAGTGACAACGAACCTACAAATGGAAATGGTAAGAGGGGAAAGCCGAAGAATTCGAAGCATTTCAACCTTAACTCATTGCAACTGATTAACACATTCTGCTTGTGAATTTTTAACGCAGGGATTTCGTCTGACACTGGTCTGTACGAGTACACTGAAAGATCCCACTCGAGAAAATCATCTCAGCCAAATGAACTGAAGAGTCCTTCAGAGGGAAGTGGTACCCAAGCACATCATGATCCTCATTCATCTCCCTTCACCGACGTTTCCGCTGCAGAGGCTGCGATTTCCTCTACTGAAAACCTACTGAGAAACATTCAGGGACTGTTGAAAGTTGCTGCTGAAAATGCAAAGCAACAAGAACGACGAATTACTTTAGAAAAAGGTAATTTACAAGCGCTGTTACAAATCCTGCGTAAACCAATCATTAATGAGTAGAGTCACACTAACCATAAGTTGTTACTGGTTTGGTCACTACAGCGGAGTTTAAGATGGAAATCATGAGGGAGAGAGATTTGAGAATCCAACTTGAGAAGCAACTAGTTGAAGAAAGAAATCTAAGGAGTAAGTACAAAAGCATTTGAAATGGAAATAAAGAAACGGATGAACAGTGAGGATGCAACTTGTGGCTGGGGGTTCACTAATAAGTCTTTTATGTTCTCTCCGTCTGTCAACCCACCCAGTTGATCTTTCAGCGTCTTAGCTTCACCCTTGTCGTATTTCTCATCCGCTTTACCACAACCATTACTTTCTCCCTGTTTCCTTTCCCTTCCATCCACTTTCCATCCCATTACAAGGCTATTTTCTTAAATTGCTCTGAATTAAGCATGTTGACTTTCTCCCATTGCTTTCCCAAACGAATTAATTCAGACCCCAGCAAATTAATTCATTAGACCCCACCAACTTTTCATTTCTTGTTTTTGTACCTAATTGTTTTGTCTTAGATGTGCTTAAGAAGTCATTTATCTCTTTTAACCCTTCGGCTATTTTACGCCAAGACATCCGTTTCAAAATCTTGTTCATAGATTATATTGTTATGTATGTCACACGTGCTAAGGAGTCTTTTGTTTTTAAGGCTACTTTGAAAAGCGGTGGAAGAAGGAAAGGCGTATTCGAAAAAAGCTGGAAGGTCAAGAGCAACAGCAGCAATGTTCATCTGTGAACAACAGAAGTCAAGATCAACCTATTCACCTATCCCAGGTGCATTCTGGTTACTCGTCCTCGCAAAATTCGACAGGGAGCCAACAGCAACAACACAACTCTGCACAACAGCAACAAGTCTCGCCGATACTGCAGTCACGACATGACAAATCTGATCAGCAATCATCTTCTCTCACCTCCAATGACAAATGCTCCCCTTCTGAGAGAGACAGTGGTAAATCCACACAGAGCACTCCCTGCACGAATGGTAATTCTGTTAAAGGTGATTCAAGTGATAGGTAATTTTTAAGAGCCTCACATTTTTCAATGTTTCAAAGATCTCTTTTTAGTTTCTTATATGAATAATGTTTCTCGACTCTAAAATAGTTATTGCATTTTTTATCGTACCGAATGTTGAGTTACCTTAACTTCCCCCTAGTTGTCATTTTTAACGTAGCTTTAATCTTACTGCAGAAAGTAGATCATGAAGACTTAAATGGTCTTAACCAGATGAACATCGGCAGTGGTGGTGGTAACAGCCTGCCTCATGACAAAATATTTTGGTGTGTCTACTCCAGTAGAGTGCTTAAACTCTATTCCCCCTACTCTGCTGGTATTGACTTCTTTCTGACCATCAGTAGCTCCAATCAATGCAAAATCTGAGCATTATTGGTAGGATAATAAGATCCGTATAAATCAAAAGGGTAAAAATATGGCAACATGAAACAGGAGAATAATAAGCAGTGCTCAAGACTAAAGAGTAATTTGATGAGACGTCTCATCATTGGAACTTAAGAGAAATACACATCAGGGGCAAGTGTGAAGAGAGATCTTTCGGATTTGAGAAACTAACGGAGAAGTACTCGAGCTATAGGTATTTGAAAGTGGTTGAGTGGGCACATGGACATGTTTAAGTCGTTCAGTTTGAAGAAGTACAACTCAAGTCTGCTGTAGATGATGAGGATGTTTATGGGATGTTGGGTAGTCCATTAAACAGACTTGAGTAAGTTTCACGGAATAAATACATCCCCATTTGTGTCGGATTAACTAATCGTTTGGTGAGCTGTGAATCCCTCATTTGTCAATTTGTTTATTGTTATTTAACATCGTAAACCACCAAGAATATGACACAAGTTGGCAACCCATTCATTATTATTATTGCACTCGTGTACATGAGGCCTCACTCATCGTTCTGCCTTTTGGGAAGATGTTTATGATGTCAAGTAAATTCCTTTGGGATGACTCTTTCACCCTTCACAGCTTTTCTCGGACTCTGAGTTCGTGGCACAAGCTGATTCAAGTCGTTTAATGCCGTGTACTTTACTATTGTCTTGTGTGTGTATCTTTCTCTAATTCCCTTAATGGTTTAGGGACCAGCTAAGAAGATAGATTTTATGATTCTCATGTACATCAATTTTGTTTGTTGAAACACTTTAGCTTCCCACAAGCTGTCATGTATGGTTAATACCGTATGGTTCGAGTACAAATGTACTTACACCAAGTAACGAGAAGAGTTGTGACATGAGTTAAGTGAGATTGGATGGAAATATTGTATAAGTCGGGTTGTCGCAGTAGAGGTAGGGAACAACTTAACCCGTGAAATTAGGACCCGTCAACTCGTTCCCGTCAAACTCAGAGCCTCCTTCCGAGGAACTAGCTAACATTTGTGTGCTTTCACTCCGAAAAGTTCTCCTCAAGTCCGACGGAGATCTCGAGATTTCCCCTTGTAGGATGGGCTGCTGCTACCATTGCAACACTGTCTTTGTTGTCATTCCTGTCACGGATTTTACCATGCCCAGTGACAGTCTACGTGTCTCAAGATGTAGAAAGTAACTTTATTTCGATACTTTTAGTCGTCTCGAAAAGTTACCCTCTTCTGCTTGCTTGTCCTTAAAGATATGAAATTCTGTAGGTAACTTGTCCCCGTGAATTGTTAGACTGTATATGTGAAACTTGAATGAAATTTATAATAGAAATCTTCAGATATGCCAAATTAACGATGCAAGGACAAACAATCCAACTTCCACGGTCTCGGTATGCGCACTCTGCTGCTGGTTTAGGTTTAAATGCGAAATAACTCTGCGAAATCATGTGCAAAAATTGTCATTTTAATAGAGTAGGTGTGTGCATTTCTTGTAGCTTAAAATTGGGTTTAAGATGTAATTAATTATCTCGTACGGTGAGAAGCAAGATGATACTCAAATAACTTAAGAGCAGAAAACAATGTAGACGTTTTATTTCGTGTAGAATTGACTATTAACTTTTGACTTTTAGAGTTCACATGAATTATAAACATTCTGCTGATAATCTCGTCAGTTGCTCATTTGCTGTACGTGCAAGAATTCTAAGGATAATTTAAATCTGGTTCCATTGCATCAAGTAAACTAGACCCAAATCATGTGGATACAAATTAGCTGTTGTTTCTTACTGTAACAGTCTGTGACATAGGACTATATGATGTTATACATTAGTCTGTAAAAATGACGTGTTTCCGTTCTTCGAGATAAAATGTAAAACCACAAATAAATTTGACGTATAATTAGTGTGTTTAAAAGTTCAGTTGAACAATGGACAACTCTTTAAGTGTTTCAATAATTGTTATGATTAACGTCTCTACGAAGACTTAGGAATATAGTATTATAAGATTCTATAGACGTTCATAAATCACGTCACATGTTAGTCTTAGTGTTACACGATCTCCGATGATAATACACAAGGAAAAACGGAAAACGGTATATACACGTACTAAGGCAAATGGAAATCTTGAAATGGCACATTTAAAAATTCCAACGATATTAACTAGTTACGCAATTGTGTATATATACAAATATAACTGTGTATTAGATGAATATACATGGATAGCAACAATTAGTGACTAAGATATCCGTTTGTACTGTAAGACGGTGAACCACTCCTAAGTACACAAATCGTAGTTACCACGATCATTACTGCAGTTAATGATGGTCAACATAAAGGATGTTAACTTATGTTGGACTCTCCAGTATGTTTGTTACCGTATGTAAACTCCATGGAACATTGTTGTTGCGAGAGTTTACTTTTAATTATTTTTAGATTTTTGGGGATTTTTAGGAGTATACTAAGAAATTATTAAGTGTGTAAAGAGAAACGCATTTTGTTTGTTATGTATGTTAATTTCTCTACATAATTCTGGTGCTGCAAGAATTAAGGGGAGGAAATATTAGGGAAATTTCCACCGGTCGATTGTTGAATGAAGTCGTGAATTACTCTTGTTGAGTTACTGAGATTCTGTCCCTGTAGAATGCATTTACAATGGAAATTCCGCCTATGCACAATCAAGCAATTAACGATCAAATACAACTCCTCTGCTGCCATAGTAATTTTATTATACGTATATTACGTAGTGGTGACACCAAAAGCGTGTTTATTCCTTGACGCTGCAATCATTGATTGGTGTGTGGAAACTTAAACCAAAATGTTAAATATGTTGGGACAGGATGTTAATGAGAGTGAAAATGTTTAGTGTTTAAATTTCCAGATTCTTAGATATTAGAAAATTAAGCTCGTTGTGCGTACCCCTCGAGATAAGATTAACTTATTGTATTTAAATTCATCTCATGTAAAATTATTGTTAATGTTGTAATTTGTAATGATAGTCAAGTGTCATAGAATTTGATAGTTGAGTTTCGATAACTCTACACACATGTTGTGTATAGTCAGGAGGAATTAGAGAAAAGTTTCAATAAAATTTACCCCTCGCATATCCACCAAAGTTTTCCCCCATTCAAGGTGTCATTTTTTAAACGCTATGCAAAGTCAAACTATGACGTAAGATTAATCTGTATGGTACCAAAAATTAAATTTACTACCCTTTTAAGGTAGCGGTATTTGAGAATATTTGAGAGCATGGTCTTCGAGTCCAAACTAAAAGTAACAACGGCTCATCTGTAGCGTATGTTGTGTAGTTAGGGTTTACTTAAATTTTTCATAGTTAAAACTACAAATTCATAGAATATTTAAAAATTAGTAGCATGTGATTTTTGTGTTGTACATGATCATTATGAATTTCATTGATGCTCGTGAATACCCAACTGATGATATGATGATGATGTTACATATTCAGAATGAATGTTCAGTGTCGCATGTACTTTTACTGGATATTTGTCTCTCTTGTAAAGGTAGATTTCCTTACGTGTTTTACATCGCCTGTTAAACAGAAATACTATTGTTGTACAACTGTGCATGTATTATTGAAATAAACCTGAATTAGTTCTTGATTGATTAAAGGAGAGTTGGCAAGATTGAACGGACGAAATCATTTTGGAAATAACCTCATAGAAATAATACTAGAATGATCTGCGCATTAACTTGAAAGTGGATCTTTCTAAGGATTTCATGACTTGCATACATTTATGAAGTTTGCACTGTTTGCATTCAGTCAAAGAGTATGTGGAAGAAGGAGCCGGAAAGTTAATCTTCATCTGAAGATGGAAGTGAGTGGAAGTATGGAAGTGAAAGGAGTGTGTGAATATGACATGGAAAGAGAAAGCTATGGAAGAAGCTTATGAATTGAGTGTTTGCTCGCCATTGCCAAGCATGACCTATTGTCAGCCAGACAATTTTCTAGCAGACAGTCAGTTAGTGGTGGGAACGGGGTTGGGAGATGATTATTATAACATAAAAGATGCTCATTTTAGGCAGGTAGCAGTGGTAGGATCGAAGATTTGTAAAATCCTGAGTCGGGTACGGCCACTCTGTGCAAACCCAGATCAAGGGCAGTGATGACAAGTCTAGTGGTGTAGTGTACAGGGATTTGATTGCTTTCCCCGCATGTGAAAAATCGATGTGAAGACGCATGCGAGTCTGATTAAATGTGTAGGAGAAAGCACGAAAGACTGTGGAGAGAGAAAGTCTCGGCGAACAGTATATGAAGTAGCTCAAATCGATATGCAGTCCATAGTAGGTTGGGCACATTTCATTGCATAATTCCTACACTGATTTCCAGTTATCTTTTAAACACTCGTTTCTTCGTCCACTTAATCATCTCATAGAAAAACGCACACCCTGTTTAACTCTTATTGTGGTGAAAGCAAATGTCGCCCACCTCACACACAGCACACAGCTCACTTTTAAGTCTACTCTTAGCAGTAACTTGGTCTTCGTCTGACAAAGCACTGTCTAGCATTCGTCTTTTCTGATATTCTTTTCAAGTAGATTTTTAAAATATCTTCTACCTGACGTGACAATATATACTGTAGATTTTGACTCATCATCACCAGCACAACTGGAAACTCAATCGCACAAGTGCTGACGGGTGCAAAAGTAGGAGACACTCAGTTCAATAGAGAAATATCTTCCAAGCACAATCATTCTTGCAATATGAAGGAAAGTTTGTCTAATGTCATTAAAGCTAAAAAGTCCACCTTTCTGGCCAGGTAAATTTTTTTCAATTACTTATCAACTTTAAGCAAGTCGTCTTAAAGGTTTTTTAAATTGTAACTTGTCTTTCTTTAATCTAGTAACATTCAATATGAGGAGTTGGGAGTTAATCAACCCAAGGAGGGGAAAGGGTTTGATGAAAGGTAACTACATAACTAAATTTCATGCAACGGTTGAACATGAATCGAGAGGAATGTGTAGTTTGATTTTACTTGACACTTGTGGCATGCTAAACTATCTCATTAAAAACATTCTTTAGCATGCAAATTGGGGATGGAGATTGGGAGAACATGGAATCTCCACACATGGAGCGTCCTCCACTTCGACACATCGACAAGTATGTTCGTCCCGAATGTCCTTGCTGTGATTTAAGCAAGAGATTTACTGTGGCTCTATTGGCAAGCATAGGTAAAACTAATTGGGGATGCATCTTTGTATATAATTTTGTCTAGTAGAATAACAAAGTAATATGAAACCGTAGGGTTCATGATATCTTTCGGAATTCGATGCAACATCGGAGTGGCTGTCACCAAAATGAGAGAAGTTAACAACGCTACAGGAGTAAGAACGAGACATTATATGGTTTCCGTCAAAGGGATATTAATTTGCGGTACATGTAATTACAGAAAGCAGATATTACTTGGGACAGTGACATATTTGGCTTGGTAGAATCCTCTTACTTTCTGGGGTATCTATGCACACAAATCCCAGGAGGGTTTCTAGCTGCGAAATACCGAGCTAACTTGTAAGGATTTGGAAATAGTTTTTTAAATAAACAGAAATTTAGCACTAAGAAACCTATTTCGTGTTGAAATATCAAAGGATATTCGGCACTGCCATTGCTGTATCAGCTGCTTTGAATCTTCTTGTCCCTGGGGCAGCTCGTCTTGGCTATGGCTACTTGATGGTCGTTCGTGTTCTCCAGGGATTAGTGGAGGTACGTAGAGTACTCAAGAGTTAAATAGATTTTTGAATTCTGAGAAATGTATTAGCATGTAACATTAAACAGGGTGTGACATATCCAGCCTGTCATGGTATTTGGAGATGGTGGGCACCACCTCTGGAACGTTCCCGACTTGCCACCCTAGCGTTCTGTGGGTCATACGGAGGTGCTGTAGTTGGAATGCCTGTGTCAGGTTGGCTGGTGCAGGGAATAAGCTGGTCTGCCCCATTCTACTTCTACGGTTAGGCTCAGACGAAACATAATCAGCTTAATTGGCATGATAGTCTGCTATAGTCTGCTAAGGCTAAGATTTTTACACCTTTGATATCATAAACCTCCTCCTCTTAGGTGTTGCTGGTATTGTGTGGTATTTTTTCTGGTTGTGGCTGGTATTTGAGAGACCCTCAAAGCACCCGACAATTACATACCAAGAAATGCACTACATTGAAAAATCCATCGGACCTGTGAATGTAACTCCACCAAATTTTAGAACTACACCGTGGCGAGAGATATTCCATTCCATGCCTGTGTATGCCATCGTGGTTGCGAACTTTTGTCGTTCCTGGACATTCTATCTCCTCATCATCTCACAACCTACCTACTTCAAGCAGATATTCAAATTCGGTGTTGCTGTTGTAAGGATAATATAAAAAGGATCAAGTTAATTCTGCTTAAACCTGAATCTAAATCAGAATTATAACCTCTTTAGGGAGGTACTTTGGCAGCTCTTCCGCATTTACTGATGACCATCGTTGTACCATTTGGGGGGATTTTGGCTGATCATCTCCGACGGAATAATATAATGACCACGACTCAGGTGCGAAAGGTATTCAATTGCGGTGGATTTGGCATGGAAGCTGTGTTCCTTCTTCTGGTCGCTGCAGCTAAAGACAATAAAACACTCGCAATCTTGGCTCTTACTTTGGCCGTTGGATTTTCCGGATTTGCAATCTCTGGTACAATTTCAATTAATTAGCTTTAGTGGAAAACGTAATGCATTGTTGAGTCATTGGTAAACTGTAGGATTTAATGTGAATCATCTTGACATCGCTCCGCGATATGCTGGAATTTTAATGGGCATTTCCAACGGCATTGGGACTCTCTCCGGACTTTTGTGTCCCATTGTTGTTGAGCGTCTAACTAAGCACAAGGTAATCTATCCACCTATTTAATTTTGTAGCTTCTGTCGAATGGACCTTTTCACTGAATTTGATTGACAGGCAATTGCGGAGTGGGAAACTGTGTTTGTGATGGCTGCAATGCTACATTTTGGAGGTGTTGCATTTTATGCAGTCTTTGCTTCAGGAGAACTTCAACCATGGGCTGAACCTGCACCAGAAGATCTTGAAGAGAATCCCAAGAAAGAGGAGGTTCAAATGGAAACAACTGCTTTGAATGAGGTACTTACGACTTAATAAAGTTAGCAGTTTAGTTAGTCATGATAAATAAACTAAATCCCTTGATTTGGGGATGCAGGGCCCACCACAGCAAAGTTACAGTGCTATTGGCGCAGCAGACTTGAATGCTTGGGGAGACACTCAGGCCCCTGGATATGGATCAGCTCCTCAAAGGCAATATTAATGTCAATAGCTAGTAAAAGGAACGAAGGTAATGAGGAGTGAGAACTGAGAACATGAATGGAACAACATTTGAATGCATGCGAATGATCACCACTCTTAATTGAGTTGTTACTCAGTCAGTGTGTACATTTTGTAGACTAGGAGAAAGGAAATAATGAAATTACTGATGCCGCATTAGTTGCTAAGAAGTAATAAGTGTAGTCACAGTAGATTCATCAGCACATCTCAATTTGGCGAAGAGGAACGGCTGAAAAATCAAATAACTTGATACTCAAACAGCAACTATGAGATAGGACAACACAATTTAGACAGACTTTCCTTGGCCAGAATTTACATAAAAAGCTAGAGAACATATCTGAGCTGCCCCCGTCCCAAACTAGAACTGTACATTATTAGTCCCCCTTATCAAGCACAAGATTTATTTTCTTTCAGATCAACTAGACAATAGCAGGGAAACTACTAATACTTTAGTTATGTTGAGGACAATAAATATAAATCATAGACGATAACCGTGTAACAATACTCTAAAACTAAATTGGTGTTTAAAGGGTTCTCGAGGAAACAGTCCAAATGTCTCCGTGAACTATATGAACTGTACATACTTAAGCAAGTTAAGAAAAGCATGTCCCATTAATTTTTTATTGTAGTATATTCTATGCTTTCTCTGGATTTGGATATATTGGAATAGCAAATAGTTTCAGGATGCCCCATTGATTCACTGATGTGTGCTAACAATAATTAGAAACTCATTGCTGGTAAAATTATGAAAACTGTGCCTTAGCCAGTGCCGAAAGCCGACAATATTGAGAAAGCTTGTGTGCAACTGGTTCGTAGCTGGGAGTATTATGAAAGCGAATTTTTGCACGGGATTAATTGCATATTTCGCATTGCAAATATTGAAGAATTACACGTTGCAATCTTGCAATATCTGAAGAACGGACGGACTAAACCGTAAATGAATTCTAGAAACAATCGGATAATGAACAAAACTTCCCAGCGAACAACCTGTTGCAGGACATAGCTTCATTGCGGAATTTTAATTGTAAACTTGGAATCCATTCGTTTTAAAATTGGTTTCTTGTGAATTACCGTGATTTCTCCAATGCAATGATATTCAATCTTGTGGTCAGAAACATTCTCCGTCTAAGAATACACACATTTTACACTGAACTTGTCAGACGTAGAACTCTACGTGAGGGTGTAGTTGGCGTCATTCAAACAGAGAGAAAATTTTGCTGACCTCATTCAAACATAAAGAAGATCTTGTGAATAACAATCAAATTTGATGCTAATCTGTGTGTATTAAATTTTGAAATGCGTCGGTGAAGGTTGTCATGCAGTCCGTGTGAGATGAAAACACGAATTAATAATCCTTTACCTTGAAAAATAAGTCCATCTGTGTCACACAAGAAAGATTCAGAGAAACGATAAAAAGCCATGGGTGATGGTAAATACGATTCTTATGGTTCATAATGACGGCAGATCTTCTTATCTTTTGTGTGCTGGGTGATATTACTGAGATTATGTAGGTGGAAAGATGCGCCACACACCAAAGCCAACAGGAAAATACAGAAATGTGTGACACAATTCCATGAGGACTTAAAAAGTCACGGTCGCATCTCAATAATTCTGTATTTAAGTTATTTTGGTGTCTTGTACAAACAATTCTGGGTATTGTTAGGTATCTTTTGACATGTAGATTACTGTGTGTTATGTATCATTAAAAGGGAGATCAGAATGATCTTTGTGTAGGTTGTTTTTTAACATTGGTCTAGTTTCTGTAAGCAGTACGTGTAAGTTCAGTTATGTGACCTAGATGAATATGAGTGTATATGCTTTCTTTTGGTTTTTCTCTTGAGATCTGGTTGAAAGTGAATATATGTTGTGTAGGTGGATATGATGGAAGTAGGAGAAGGTTAGAATATATGTACGTGTGGTTAAATAGATTGGTGTATGGTAATCATGGGGTTGTCTTTTTCATTTAACTGTTTCCTAAACAGCGAGTGAAATTAATGCGCGTCATGTAGGGACACTTCCTGTCTTTTCTTCCATTGTTCCTATGTACCTCAGTCTTCAAAGAATACTTTTATTCTTCCGTGAATATATAGCGTTTTGAGACTTGCCATTTGTTGCCACTTTACCGAGAATTCGACAATAATTCCAGCGACTTAATGGCTGAATTTGTATTGTTAATTGAAGTGTTCAAATCACAATGTATTGTAATAATTGCATTACTGAGTAGGACAATAAGATGCTCGTTTTGAGAGTTGTGTAATACAATATTAGTAATTGTGACCATAGAGGTGCAACTTTCATGAGTTTAATATAGAAATATATTTATAACAAGATGGGTGTTGCTAATAAGAAATCAAATAGAATGGATAAAATGGTATGTATAATAAATAAGTAGTAGTTAATGCTTATAGGGTGTGGAACAAACTTTAACCAGACGACAGTGGCTGCCGAAATTGTCCCTTACACTAAACTTTGTTCCACACCCTACTGTACATCTGTCTTCAGTATTACCCATGGATCTGTGAATATTATACAATCTTACAGCTGTAATTGTGATTTCAATCAGAGATTTTAAGAAAAAAATCTTTCAGAACTACTAGAAGTTGGAAATTTGTTGAAGCATTCAGCATTATTGAAGTATTAAACAGTAGAAAAAACTCAAAAATTTATGATTAAGCGTAAAATGAAGCTGTGCTCTACGAAGTAGTGAACAAAAAAATAGCGAGAGTCCTGTGAAGGTTCCAAAATTCTCTAAATGCGATGGATTGTTAGTCAAATGTAGTTGTATGTTAATATGAATGTGTCTACTATTGCATGCAGAACCTCGTCTAGTGACATATGCATAATTTGATTTTGATGTAGATTTGTTGGGATTTGATTAAGAAAGAAACTACTCACAGTATAGTAACTTGTGAAGTGCAAGGAGTTCGTATGCGGTATTGAAATCAAGAGTGTGTACTAATAGATACTAGTGGGCAACCATCCAGTCACTGGAGACATTATAGATGGATTAACTGCATAAAAATCATAAGAGTAGTGTAGATGATTGTAGACTTATTTAGCATACTTCGAATTGTTTATGCGAATATATTGACTAATTAATATTGTGAAGGTAAATTTACAAGTTCAATAAATGTCTTGATTGTCTTCTTAACTGTCTACACCAACCAACAAGACCAAAGTAAAGGCAGACTTTGGCATATTTGCAAACAGATCATACGCGACTGCATGTAAATATTTAAATCACTGTAGTTAACATTGGCCTGGCGGATGCGTTATCAGATCAGTACTTGTTGAAGGAAGGGTGACTCTGAGTTTGTTTCAGGAATGAAATGGAGTATATTATTGTCTGATTCGTTTAAATGCCAGTCAGTACTCTGTGGAAATATTTTTAAAATCACCCCACAAGAATAAAGTGTTTTCCATAAACTGATTCTATTTTTATCCTTCGTTTCGCAATCCATTGACAAAGATAACTCGAAGCTTTTGAGAAGACCACACGTTTTGGTGACACTTGGTAGGTTATCAGATTTTAGTGATCAATAGAACTCAGTAGGAGTGTCTCGTATCCAGAAATAGGTATTTTTCAGGTCAGTTTCATTCACAAACGAGTTGATTTAAATTACAAAAGGTTGAGGTGACCTTAGAGATCTGAACATAAAGCCAAGTGAAAATGAGATTCCTTCGAGAAGTATATAAGCAGCGGGTTGTCAGATGCTCTGCACTTCAGTCTCTATTTGGAACCAAGTTATCCAGAAGTGATTTTACCGTTGGAGCTAATTCGCCTGCAAGGTTTCTGTCCCTGAGTTCAGTCAGTAGTTCCTGGAGTGATTTCTGTTTAAAGTTTATATTAAACCCAAAAAGGAGCTTTGCAATGCACGATCCGGAGTTATACGAATCCTACAGTCAGTTCCAGCGTCGAGACGCTATGGAACTTGTTCCGTATATGATTTCTAACATGGCGGAAACAAAGTTTGAAACTGTTTTGGACTTTGGCTGTGGAACTGGCTTCATCACGAAAAATGTCATTTTACCAACCCTGGTGGATAGTGGAGTGCCTCATGAAACCAGAGTGTACGGAATTGACGTGTCGAAACAGATGGTGGAGTATGCGTCGGAAAAGAACGCTCATCCCAACATTACCTACATGGTTGCTGATGTGATGAAGGAAGATTGCGAATTTCCATGCAAGTTCGATAAAATCTTTTCACTTCATGTTCTTCATTGGATCTCCGACCAAGAGTAAGTTGACATAATTGATTGTTTTGCAATCAAAACTAGCTGAAGAGTAGTCGACTAAAGCCAATGTTTACTTTAACGCAGGAAAGCTTTGCAAAGATTGAGAGAACTGCTAAAGCCAAGTGGAGAAATTGGTTTTTACTTTCTTTCCAAGTCTGTCGTTTACTCGGTGTATGATACCATGAGTAAATTTCCGACGTGGAAAGATTACTTTACGGTAAATACTTTGAATATGGTGTTAATGAGAGGAGCATTACTTCAATGTAACTGTGTATTACTCAGGATGTGAAGAACTACATTCCCAAGTCTTACTACAGCAAGGATCCGGCTCAAGACGTTGCACAAATGATGTCTGCAGTTGGGTACAATGTCGAAGAAGCTTCAAATTGCGCAAGGAAATTCCGATTCGACAAGTTTGAAGATATGATCGGTAGGTATTGCTGTGTAGAATACGAGATGTTTATATTTAATGCTAATGAAGACGTTTTGAATCACTTACATTTCTGTGAATATTTTTTGTCATAAACAGATGCGGCTTTGGCAGCAAATCCATTCATCAGTAGAATTCCTGTGTTCATGCAAGAGGAATTTCGGAAGGATTTCAGATTGTGTTTTCTTCCGTTTGTCCAACACGTTCCTACAACATCTCATCCCACTGCAATCGAAGTGGAGTACACAATAGTTCTGGTCCGAGGATCAAATCAGGAGAAAGCGCTGGAAACGTCTTGAGTACAAGCTAAACACACAAATGCTGGAACGACGTATCCAAGATACAAATTCATTTTAACAAAACTTTTGATTTCATGGTGCAAAGTTATTTTATTCAAGTTTTTTATTGTTTGTAAATAAGTTTCATCTCAACAGTTTTTTGCTTTTAATGCTCCCCTTTGGAATTTTAAAACCAGATTTTGTATTGTTATAAAGCTCCTTCAATAATTTGTAATAAACTGAGAAATATTTGAGAATACCATTAAAGATTAAACATGAATCTTTGTGTTTAGTAACAAAACTTACACAGAGAATTTAGGACGTTTCATAATATCACTTAGTTTAGCGTCATTGTGAGCTTTAATAATCGTCATACTACTAAAGATAATTTGCGCTTGGGAGCTAAAATGTCGTGGTCCTCATCTGTTAAGGTTGAGTCCTCACCTCGTCTGAGCCGAGCTAAGTCGCTTTCATACAACGCTTCGGTTGCTAAAAGCTTTTCTCTTTGAATTTGAACGCTGATTTCCTTTGGCACATCGGGAATAGCAAATGCCATAATTCCTGTTAAGGCGAATGCCAAGTGCTACGAAGGAAAATGAAGTTCACACTTATTAGAGGGAGATTCTACGGCTTTGGACATGTTTTGTGATTTTGTACCTCAAAAGCAGCGACGAACGCTAATCTCGCTGCTTGAATATGCCAATACCGAGGTGAAGGTTGGAACGGATGAGGGTCAGTGTAGTTTGTGTAGTATCCTCTGTATGAACACTGGTCTACAGCAGTGTTGTTAAATGATTGTTGGTTAGTGAGGTTGTATTTCACAGTAGGATACACTGATTTCAAATGTTAAATGACATCTATTAGTTTTATGCCCTATTAGATTATTTTACGGTAGTTTACCAGATAAAGATGAATTTATGTAATTCTCCAAGGTTCCATGAGGATTTGTGTATTTGTAGACCAGACGAGGGATTATATCGCTCGTGTAAGCAATCACAAATGCCTGTGAATTGGAAGTTGGTAACTCAAGTAAAGTTTTTAATGTTGATAGATAGGCTTACATTTGTCACTACAGATGTGTAGGTTATTCCCTGGAGTATTCCATACCACGCTCCAATATCTTCAACGCGCTCTGCTAAAGGTCGTCTCATTTGGGTTATCCATTTGTACGCATCCAGTCTGATTTCCACAACATTGTTTAGCAATGCAAAGAAAGGTGCTAAAGGAAATGCAGCTACGAACAAAGTGACGAACCCATATTGAATGACTGCAGACAAAACAAGCGCCCAATTAAGGTTTTATAATTTTGTGAACAGTGTATAATTGTACATATTTAACAAAAGTACCCATTTCCAAATACTCTTGAAACAAAGCCAACTGATCAACTTTCTTTAGATTGTAGTCTTGTTCCCATCGACTTAGAAACAAGGGCGAGTCTGATTCTACTGCTGAAGAATATTTCATTCGTCGGCACCAATTTGATAGTTTCCTGTGTTATTGTCATAAGCATCAGCAATCAAATTTAAGGTTCAATATAAGAAAAAAGCTTACGGAGCCAGTAGTTCCATAAAGTTATTGAAAAACTGTTTTCCAACCATGATGATGGAAAGCTGTATGAAAAGTTCAGATAAGCATCCTGCAGGGTCACACATGTCGCCTCGAATTTTTTCAAACTTATTTTCTGAGTCATCACCAGGATGACGAAAGAATCGACCCTGTGAAATATCACATTTGTATTGAGTTTTATAGAGGAATTTTGTATTTCTGTGTGACATGCAAATTGAATTATGCATAGTGCAGTCACTTGTATGGAGACAAGACAACTACTTCGTGACGTGTACCTTGAAGAAAGCGATGTATATCAGGTATGAGTAATAATTGATGAACTGAAACAGGAACATCTTGAAGGTGAAACTATCTTCGTATTCTGTTTGAGTTCTAGGAAACTCACTGTTTGTCAACCAAATGGCTACTCGGTAGTAAACTCGCTAAAATATGTGGAGAAAGAAAGAAGTAGGCATCCATGTCTTATAGTGCAACCAATTATTAAAGCAGATTGAGTACAAATGAACTCACGTTATGCAGAAAAACCACGATGATTAAGTTAATTATAGCAGCTGAAACAGAAGTGATGATTTTGGCATTATCCTGGAAAAATTCAATTCGAGGATCGGTTTTTGCTGGGGTTGTGGTGTTGTTCAAAGTGTTGTTCAGTGTGATGTTCATGTATTTAGAAGGTGTGTAGAGAAAGCCCATCATTACTAAGCGGTAGATGATTATACCAACGACAACAAAGCCAACGATGAACAGTAAGAAGAATACCAACGACCCTACAAACAGCATTCGAACAGCTTTTCGCCAAAACGAGAGGTACGATTCGGGAGCCTTTGTGACGGGATTGATGCGGACAGTCTTAACTGCAGCTTCGAATTCAGGTCGAGTTTCTTCCTCAAATTCATAGCTTCTTAAGTCCCATTCCCATGAAATGACTGCGTGTTTCCGCTTCCAAAACTCAAGAAATGATGTAGCTGTGAGATAAGGGAGGACAACATATATAAGGTCGATATTTAGTTTGCATTCCAATTGGCATACATTTTTGCATTCCCCATCATTCGAACGAAAATTCCATGTGCTTTATACAATTAAAATACATCAAACTGGGACCGAATAACTTCAATAATTCCCTTCCTTTCTGATACCTTAAATACACTTGTATTAGAAGTATTTAATCATTGTGTTACAGCCAATTGCGTGAGAAGTGTAGGGTTAAAAGTAGATTAGCGTGAGGGAGATGTATTGTCTTTTTGAGTATTTGACCAACTCTTATTTTGTGAGGTAATGGAGCGACTGTGCCAACTGTAGTGACATTGAGGAATCTGCCACTATCTATCTTCACGCCATCGATATTCTCATTAAATAGTAAATGATGGCCTTTTTTATTCTATTTTATCTTCACATAGACGCTTATTTATATCGTGATTGTCAATAATGGGCTTTCTACTGATGACGCAATAAAGTTTGTTCTTATTCCGGAAATCACCTCAACTACTGGTAGACATTAATTCATTGTTTTAAGTAGGTAATGAGGAGAAATAATTGCAATGTATGTTTACTGTGCAAATATTGGAACATGGAAACCTTTCCAGAGACCAGAGGTTGTGCTGAATAGCATAGAGTCGCTTACCCCAAAATGCCATGAACACAGCGAAAAACACTGTGGCAGGGTTGTCGAAAAAGTAGGTTAGTTGGGAGAAAGTACAAGAATCCGTAAGCTGCCATAGATTACATTGTCCACATAACGGGCACATAATAGTTTTGCCTCCTTTCTCTTCGCTACATATCTCTCGACTTTGGTAATTTAATGTTTTTCACGTTAATAAATCGCAATTATGTTTGTTCCATGCTTTTATAAATGCGTAATGAGTACCTTGGCGTGTTGTAGTCTGTGTCAATAGTACCAACGCCAAACATGAAGCATAAAATTCCTACTATTGAAGCTGGAATGAGCATTCCTGTGTAAAACCCCAGCCAGGCGAAATACAGGGCGACCTTATCCCCAAAGTAACGCCTGATAAGCCACAGTGGTTGTTTTTTGTACCAATTACTAAAGTGAGCCCATTCTGTATAAAGGAGCTGTACATTCGTATGTAAAGGGAAGTATTAGAAGTTATTAGAGGATTAGAAAGATAAAAGCTGGAGACAATTTTAGATTGGATTTTTAGCTTACTCGACGGTCATGCAGAATGTCGTCATCCTCAATAGAACCTTCGTGGAGAGGAAATGAAGCTGCAAATGTTTTGTTATTTAGGAGTCGTCGAATGCCGATCTGAAATGGGAATTGAAATTCAGGGATGGATGATATGAACTATAAAGTGTATGATGTGCATGCACGAATCAAAACCTAGGAAGTCTACCTTTTCATCTCCAGCATCGTCAAATCTGACTCTAGTCATTATCTTCCACGTTATTTGGCTACGTTGGGCAGGAGTGAAGAAAGTTTCTCGGTCCTTAATGATAAAGCTGTGACACAAACAAACTAAATTTCCACCTGTCTTAAGCATTTTAAAACAAGACTATAGGCCTTATTACCATTCTTGTTTTTGCCTGGAGAAAGAAGCCATGAAAAACGATGGCTCCTTAGGTATCCGATTGTGATCGTAGTCAAACATTTTAAGCTTACTTTTTGAGAAATTTTTCCAGCAGGTAGGATC
>JAQGAB010000479.1:0-26724 GCA_034696565.1 Isotomurus graminis | reverse complement strand
TTCTTCTTCATCGCCTGAATCTTCCCTGCAAAATGCGCATACAATTAAAATGTCAACATTGTCAAAAGATTAAGTCTTATACCTTGGAGGTCCCTTTTCTCTCTACGATGTCGCCTGATGATGGCTTCTTCAGGACTCAGAGGGGTTTCTGCAGGGACGTTCATGTAATCACAATCGTCCTCCTCGGCCATCGTGTCAAAGTTCGTGGAATAAAATACTCTACAGGCTATTTTTTAGGTTCACCTCTTTCTAATACGAACAAAAACAGGACCTGAAAACGGTGAAGTCTGTTGCTGAACAAAATCGATCGACTGCTGCTGGAAGGATTTTTTGGAGCTAACTTTACCGAGCCGTGAGCTGGGTCAGTGTGAGACTCCGTCGTGCCAACTCAATTCTCATTTTTATTAGCTCACAATCACATGTACACACAAAATATGAGTCACACTTGTCTGCTGACATTAAGTAAAGGATTAACACGTCAATTTCTACAAAACAACCGTTTCAAAACCTTATTAGAAGGGTTTAAATAAGCTGGAGTCTTCGTAAGCAATCTTCGTGGTTATTGTGTGTGTACAAATCCTGAGAGATTAGAAATGGTAAGGAATGGTTTGATTAAGATTTGGCATCTGGTTTGTTTAAGGTTTATTGAGTAATGTCCGTGGATTAAATTAATTGATTGTGTGTGCAGCACGGACGTCAGAAAGTGACGCAGAGTGAAGAGGAGGAGGCGAAGAAGCAGAAGGAGCGCGACAAGAAGGTGGCAGCGTATCAACACGCGATGAACCTCATTTTCACAAAGGTTCGTCTAATTCATTAATGATTTATCGAAACCTAATGCGGTATTAATTTGTTTTGGTGTGTTTGCAGCGAAAGAAAGATGAGTTGGATGAGGAAATGTTGGGGATCACTGGACAAGTTTTGGCTGCCAATCCAGACATTTCGACGCTGTGGAATATTCGTAAAGCTGCTCTTACGCGATTCATGGACACGGAGTAATAAGTCGATTTAGTGGTTCATTCATGGGATGACTGATTTGTATCTAATTTCTGCTTTGTGATTGTGTAGCTTGGAGAATTTCAAAGAGAAAGTAGTTCCAAAGGAATTGGACTTTAGTGAGTTTTGTTTGAAAGTAAATCCGAAGTCCTACGGAGCTTGGTACCACAGATATTGGATTATGAAGCAGATTAACTTTGAACGAGCAGGCGAAGAGTTCAAACTGTGCAGCAAGTATTTGGAATATGACGATAGAAATTGTAAGGATTCAGCTTAATTGTAGCGCAGAACACGTTAAGTTGATCTTTCCTGATAATGAGTTGTCTTTTTATGGTTTTTGCAGTTCATGGATGGGACTATCGTCGCTTTTTAATGGAGAACTCCCCTTTGGCTACTGTTGAAGAGGAGTTGGATTTCACTACGGAAAAGATCTCGACGAATTTCTCCAACTTCTCCTCGTGGCATTTGCGGTCCAAGCTTTTACCTCGCCTATCCAAAGACTATTTGAATAGCGAATTGGAATTGATAAGGAATGCGGTTTTCACGGATCCCAAGGACCAATCTGCATGGCTGTATCACTCATGGCTCTTAAAAACTCAAATTCCTATAGGTGTGTGTGTACCTTAATAAGAGTTTATCTTTATCCGTATTTGTAATTAAATATCTTTCCAGAGTCACCAAAGGTCGTGTTTATGATGAGAAGAAATGGGACTCTAGTTATTGTTTTCAACATAAAAGTTTCTGACCCTTCCACACTTGGGATGCAAATATCCTGTGATGATGTGCGATTTACCTCGTGGAACAACCCATGGGGTGGCTCAATGTCCAAACTGTGGACAATTGATGTAGAAGTTGCCGGAAGTAATGTTGTGAACGTTTCTAGTAAACTTTTATCTGCCGAATTCAGTTGTGACGAAGTTGAAGTCTTGTCGGAATCCGTACACAATCACTTTCCAAGTTATTTCGATGATGAGACAAAGGTATGTTTTTAGTAATTAAGAGCTTATATAATTTTTGTAGCATTTGCCATAAATTAACTTTGTTAATGCAGCCGAAATCGAAGGAATTCGAATCCTTGTTGCGCGAAGAACTTTGTTGGGTATTGGAGCTTCGTGATTTGGAACCTGATATTAAATGTAAGAGAACATTTTGCTGTTGTTTCATGCAAGCATACAATCTATTGTATGAATTTCTAGGGCCTGTGCTAACTGGCATGATGCTGATGCGTTTAATTAATTGTGAGGAGTTTGAAAAAGACATCTTGGAGTCTGTTGAAACATTGGCAAGGCTAGATCCGAAAAGGACGCACTACCACAACGACCTTAGTAAGTGCTTAAGGTCTCAGTTCCCTTTTTAACAAATAGCAAATGAATAAATGTTTTATATTCCTGTAGGATCTAAGTTAATCATGGAATCGAAACTAAGGAACTTAACAAATTCCCCTTCAGAGCGTATAACCTTACGCGGTTTGAAATTGACTGCATTATATTATCCTGAGCGACTGTGCTACTTCAGAGAAATAGATTGTAACGAAAACATTCTAAAAATTTGCAGTCCCTTCAGCGCATTCCGATTTTGTGAAGTTTTAGATTTATCGTCAAATTGTTTGACATCCCAGTCTGACCTTGAGAAGTGCGTCTTGTCTTTGCCTTATTTGAAAAGTTTGCAGCTCAATTCTAACCCCTTATTTGATGCCGAGCCAAATAACAAACTTTGGACTGAGAAATTTAGACACATTAAAATAAATTCTTAAGCAGTGGGTGGAATAATTTATAATGTCCGAATATTTTCATACAATAAAACTTTAAGGCACATATACGGTTTTGCGGAAAATTGCGTAGTTAAAATAACGTTGAATACAGATTCCATTACAGAATACGCATACTTCATTCATACTAATTACAACAGTCAAAAACGTGGTCACAAATATTGCATCCACTCTAATCAACAAGAACTTTAAAACGAAACGAGCTACATTATTTTACCGTCCATCATAACATGGCTTATGACAGCTTTATAAGTTTCATTGATTGTGCGAAGAAGTCGCTTGTTTCTAACTATTCTACACATTCTGTTGCGTTCAACAGCATTTTGTGCCGTACAGATCTTCCCCAGGTGCATAAGTAGAGAAATAATTTCATCGACTATTGGGGGAAAGGCCACACAAAGCCTCTCCAAAGCAGACAAAGCCGGTACAAAAAACTCAGCTCTTTCTTCGGACATCAAACCTATTCCAAATCAATGAGAGTTAATCGTTTGTAATCACCAAAACACATCAGTTCTATGTAAAGATTTGTTTGAATACCTGACGCCATATTATTCATCGTAGTGACTACGTGTTTCGCAACTTTATAGGAATTTGGCAAAGCATACTGAAGCGAAACGTACGATATCAATTGAACAGCAAATACCTGAAAAACAAGACAATGTTGAGATAATAATTGCAACGCTATTTCCACCAAAATTACTCACCTGCTTTTCAATTTCAGGCTGATTCATTAACTCTACAACAAAGTCTATGCAAATGTGCATCGATGGAATTCCTCTGGTTGTGATCGGTAACAGCTCCAACGGATATCCCTAAAGATAAATAGTTATCAATTCATCATCTGACCGTTTTTAGACCCAAATGCTGAAATGCTGCAATTGATTTTAAACACTGGATCGTACTTGAAAGTGAACTAGTTTTGCTAGATTAGGATCAGCAATAAACATTTGATGAAGATAGGAGCATATGAGGCTTTGAATTTCCTTCAAAGTAAGATCGGTGGCTATTCCCTTCTGTAACAATTGACAAGAAACAAACATTAATAGTAAAACCAGTAAAACGATTGAATCCTATCGGATGAAGATGATTATAATTTTTGTCGTATTTTATACCGGGTCTTGCTCATTTGGTAAACAAACTTCTAGTAGCATCTGCACCGCAGCGCTCTCTTGTACTGCTAGCAAAGCGCTTCTAAGCTCTTCTTTTTCAATATCTAACTGTGTAGCAGTTCCAGGAGCACCAGGTGATGGATTTTCCTAAAAAGACATTTTCCGATGTAATCTTAGAACACAGTGTATTTTCAAAGAATATTCATTAATATACGCTGTGCGAACCTGCAAATGCTTCCACAAGAAGTAACGAGATGCTGCAAGTGAAGCAGCCAAAATATGCAGTAATATATCTAGTACAGGGGCACATCTAAAAATTCTGAGATCACAACGTAATATCTGCAATGGATCCATTGTCAGTTCATCAACAGTCAAGTACAAAGATCCATCAGGCAACAAAGCATTGCTGGTAATTTCCCAAAGATGACGAGGATACACGTTATTCAGTTTGTACCAAACCTCTCTGTACAGATCTGTGGGACAACAATGACCATGAAACAAGTGAACCACAGAGCTGTTTGATAAAAAGTCAATCTACATACCTTGGATTTTTCTTGCAACAGAAGGCTGAGCGATTTTTCGTATTTCACATACAATTTCCTTTGCATACGACCATAACTTATGCGGAGAAAGCTCCTTGCATGCTTCCAGAAGGCGTATGGAATCGGCAGGTTGATCAACAATCACAGAAAATGCTAAACAACATTTGAAACATTTTCTTAAAATACGATATTGAAAATCGACTTATGCTACAACAAGTAATACATATTTTAACAACCTTTTGCGAAGCTCTCAGGTGGAATATCGAAGTCCACGGATGTCCTAACTGGAACCGAAACGATGTGCTGGTCTGATATGCCTACACTATCCTCCAGCCACTCATTTGCAATACATAGTTGTGGAAAATGTGTCGTCAAAAGTCGAAGTAATGACGGAAATAATCCTAATAACAACAGTAGCATTAGAGTAGAATCTTAAATTCATTCAAATCCTGTAACTTACCTCCACATTGATTTTGGTGTTTTTGGGCTTCTTGAAGGAGATACTTGACAGGTATTTGAGAAAAGAGCTTCCCAGAATAAGTTTTGATTTTTCTTCCACTTAATAGAAGATTTCTTATGTTTGCCAATCTATTATCCTCGTATAGTAAAACATAATACAAAACGAGAAGCTGGCTTGCAAGACTTTTAGTTTGAAACATTTTATAGACAGCTAAAACTTCATCGTCTGACAGAGGTTCATTTGTCAGTTCCAAAACTACTTTTGATCCTCCGACGGTACTGGTGGTAGGAACTAAGATGGATTGAGTATAAACTTCCAGCAATGGAGGAAGAACTGGATGAACTGGAAAAGTCGAGCTCAAAATTTGTCTGAAAATATTTTTCAATATTTTACAAATTCTTATCTTGTGATATAAAACAGTGGGTGAAAAGGCTTTACCTGTAAATCCAGTCTTTTATAGGCACTTTATGTTTCGTAAAAGCCCGAGATTTGATGAGTTGATAAATACAATGCACAGGAAGAAATCCCGTTAGATCCATGCTCAAGTTGGGGGTGACAGGAACCCTCACTGCGTGAGCTGTTACCACCTGCGAAATAAAAAATTGGTATGTAAACTATTGCATACACGATTAAAGCTTGTATATGAATCAACTTTACCTGTTCTGTAAAAATGTCTTGAATAAATATCTGCTTGATTCTAGTCATAGTGTTCACTCTGATAGCAATCTTCATTCCCAAAGTAGCACAAACTAAGTCAGATATACAGCTCAATTGATTGCTATGAAAGTGAATGGCCATGAGCAGCAATATTTCTCCATATGAAGCATTAGTGCTGAAACTATTAAACATGAGTAAAATGTTGAGTCTTTGCACAAAGTCTTCAAACCCTACAACCGTGTACCTGATATTATTTTCACTTTTAATCAATGATTTGATCCATTCAATGATTGCTTTTTCTTGTTCCGAGGTTGTGAGAAGAGATGGGCACGCGAGCAAAGTGCACAGACCAAGGATAACAAATCTACTCCCTTGAGTCGTTGGTGGAGCTTTGAGAGTAACTAGTGAGGCCAGAAGACTAATTTCTTCATCATTAAATCTAACATCATACCAATCAGTTATTATGATAATCACTTTCCGCATACAAACCTACGTCTATTAATTAACAGTTTAACAGTAAAGGCATAATAACTTACTTAAATCCTGCGATGCCTTTTAGTGCACACAGTAGACGGAGAAGGGAAGACGATGCTTGCACTATCGCATTTTCTACTATTCTCCCCTTATTCTGTTTGGAGTGATTTATAATGCTCTGAAGGTAAACAAAAATTGCTTTCCGCATGTCATTTAAAGAGCTAGTCTGGTCCATTTTTTTCTAGACACAAGTAACAAGCAATTGAAACATCATCGAGAGTGCTTTACAAACAAATTGTACACAATCGCTAACCTTTTGTCCATTTCTAACATACAAGGAAAACCAGTTTCGTGTTTGCTGGTCATTTCCCAAGAGAATGCCCGACAGGAAAGGGACTAAATTGTTTTCAGTATCGCCCGCTTCTGCAAATTAAATTTAAGTTATCTGTCAGATACTGCTGTATGATTTACAGATATTTATACAAGCGATATAATTCACCTAGACTCAAAAACACAGCTAGAGCTGGCATCCGCCCCGCCTCCACCTGCAAGATGGTAGTTATATATCCGTCAATATGTAACCTCGCAAAGGACTATATAAGGATTAACATCACTAATCAACTTACACATCTCGATCGGATCAGTAGATTTTGTCTGGGATTCATTTTGCACAGCATTTTTAGTGCTTCCAATCGTATCATGCCTCCTTCAGACTCCTCCTCGCATTTTTCTCCATTCGATATCAAATGATAGCATACTGAAACATGAAAGGTAAACAATTCATATATACCAAAACCTATAATATTTAGTATTTCAAGAATTACACTCTACCCACCTTCTGTAAACGAGTCCGGCATATTAGCAACCAATCTGGATATCACCCATGGGCCATGCTTAACATGTAGCATAGCCTCACAAACCTTTATAGAGGAGATTGTTCATAATTATCTAATATCTCTCTAATATCAATCTTCTAATAAACTTACAGTGCATAACTCCAACATGCTAGGAAGCTCTACCAAAGCAGTACACAGTGCGTCACATATATCTTCTAAATAAATCCAATTGTCAAAGAGATCAGATGGCTTCATGTAGTATTCTTGTCTCGGTTCCGACATCTGAAATAATCGGACATATTCGTCACTATAAAATCACACAAAGACAACCTAATAAAACTAAATGATCGAACCTGTGACATGATGAATAATACTTCTGATAATACAAGACGTAGCTTTCTCGTAACTTCAGTCCTTTCGAATTCCACAGCCACTCCATTCGCCAAGTTTTGAATTAACACGCTATCCTGTTCTCGACTCCCCAGCTTTTGTCTGCATAAAAGTAAATGAAATGAAGGAAAATATTACATCGTTGCATTGACAAATTCATCCATACCTCATCTGAATCTCCTTCTTCACATCGATCTCCAGTGGTTGGTACTCAGCTGAGAGAAGCGACACAATGTTGTTGACGGCTTCAATTCCTCCTAAAGCTACAAGAATCGGTTCCCTGAACCCCAATGGCCTTCCATACAAGTCTCCCTGTTGAATTAAACTAGATCGAGCTAGAATTGGAAGAAACGGTCGGATCTGAGTGCTGCTAAACTTCGTAACTTCTTCTAGACGTCCAGCTTCAATAACTTCAAACAACTCCGGATTCACTGGTTCTCCAGTCCACAACGACATCGTGGATTGACGTAACGGGATGCCGTGCTAACAACACCGCACTTTCACTTAAAAATTAAACTCCAACAACTTTAATTTCCACACCCACTGGAACTTCAACACAACGACAACCACCAAAGTCGAAAAAGTCAACTCGGAACAATCACAACTTCTTCTTCTGGTTTAAATTGATCCGGTTTGGCGGGTAGCAAAATCCAACGAGGGTAACATGAGACGCAAGTAACTTTGTTTCTTGCAAGTTTTGAGCGATTTTCAGGGTATTTATAGAAGCAATCTGTTTCAAAACTACCGTAGGTAAGTTTCGATGAATAATTAAGGTCCCTGCGCTACTTAAAACTGCCACAGAGCGAGAGGTAGGCAGGAGATTAAGTGAAAACCTCAGGTACTGTGAAGGTATTGAGACACTGCTCGATGCTGGAGTGAGCGAAGCGGCCTCTGTGTTTGTGCGGCATTCTCAAGTCCATTTCACATCGTGCCGTGTGGTCGAGTGAGTGAATGTGGTCGTGAAATATTCCCATCCCCGACACATTTTTGAAAGTTTTTATTGTTGTGCTGGAAGTGAGTTAAAGACGGCTTGAAGATGTTGATGCCCAAGGCTAACAGGAGGAAAATCTACGAACATTTGTTCAATGAGGGGGTTATGGTGGCCAAGAAGGACTTCCACGCTCCTGCTCACCCTGAACTTCAAGGGATTCCAAATCTTCAGGTCATCAAGGCTCTGCAGGTATGGCGTGGATTTTAATCTGGACTGGTCCACACACATTTTGTAGTTGTATATAAGAAGTTCGGATGATGTGGGTATTTGTGTGGAGAATAATGTGATGTTGTGGTTGTTACAGTCGCTGAAGTCTCGAGGGTACGTTTCGGAGCAGTTCGCATGGAGGCATTACTACTGGTACCTCAAGAACGAAGGTATCGAGTACTTGAGGGACTACTTGCATCTCCCTGCAGAAGTAAGTTGGTTTATACGGAAGTTGTTGGGGATGGGAAGAAGGCCGGGTGGGTATTTAATGTTTAATTTAATGTTGTGATTGTAGATTGTTCCAGCTACTCTCCAGCGACAAACACGAACTGAGACCGCGAGACCCAGAGCCCCTGCCCCACGAGGAGAAGGAAAATCTGCCGAGGACCGATCCGCCTACAGACGAGGAGGAGAGGGTGACAAGAAAACCGAAGTCGGTGCCGGTGGAGCCCAAGTGGAATTCGTAAGTTTCAAAACAGCATTTTACATTTTGGCTCTCTTGTCTTTTGTGACCTGATTTAATAACAATTGATTGTGGTTTACGCAGAGAGGAGGATTCGGACGGGGACGTGGAGCCGGAGCACCTCCAGCGGAGTAAAAAGACCATCTTAATTAAATTGTTACTGTTTCATTTAAGGATGGAATAAATTTATAACCACGGATGAATGAGTAACTCATAATTTGGTGTGATTCTGTGTGCATCAACAATTCCTTCTTTCCATCATCCAATTATTATTGCAACTAACTTGGAATGGAATTATTGTGACGGCTAATACAAGTTTCAACAAAGCTTTACGCAAAGGTTCAATTGAAATGACACAGGGCGGTGTCAGTTAAGGAGTTGCCTTTGTGAGTCGATATGGTTCAACTTTCACTGGACACTGGACGGTGAGTCTTCCGGATCAGGGACGCTGTAACAACTTGCTTCAGTAGCCGATGATGCTGTTCCTGCTAGCGCAGTGTGGAGAAATAGTAGGGGGACTGTGAGAATTCGGGATAAAATAGCGGGAACTGATTCCGCAAGTGTTACTGGAATTCGTATCCTGACAGAAGTAGTAGACATTGACTGAGACTTGTCTAATACTATGACAGAAGTGGGTATTACTAATACTCCATGTGCTATTGACAGAGGTATGTAAACAGGAAATTAAACGACTGAATGCAGATCTTCCTTTCATCATTGCCATAAAATGAACTCGGAGAGAACACCAAAATCGAGTGCCGGTGACATTCACGAACTCCGGTATGGAATAAATAAGCTAACTCAACACTTCTTGGTTGCAACAACTTATTTATTGTTAGTTGTAAAACTCGTCTCTTCCTTCGAATTCATGTGCCCTCCGACCTCCATACGGACTGATCCAGCGTGTCAATAGAAGGCCTGTTGGAAGCGTCAGAAGAAGAGAACCGTAGGGTTTTGCAATGGGCTGCAGGAGTTGAGATAGAAGTACAGACGCATGTTTTGGAAGAACGAGATCTGTCTGAAAAGATTAGACTTTCCTTCTTATAATACAATTTTGTGATTAATCTCTGCGTTATATTCATACACCAAGTTTATGAATTGTTCTTATTACTATGCATTATATTTTGTCAAACGTAAGGAGTTCGTTTTAAACAGGCTTGATGCATATGAACCTTAAATTAACTAAACATTAACGTCCAAGGTCCAACAACCCTAGGGATTTGACAATAATTCAGGAAATGTAGCTCTTATATTGCATTCTTCAATTTTTCTCCTATTAATATTTTTACTGCATAACTGCACTCTTCTCCTAATATCGTCTTTACATTCAAATGAAGTAACATTAATTCGCAAAACTCGAATGCAAGTGTGTATTGCGCAATGCCATAAAAAAGCCCCAAACTTCCTCAACCATGAAGAGCAATAATCCCTAAATTCACCCAGACTTCACAGCTCTCTGACGGTTCCCCCAATTATTTCCCACTTCCAGTCAGTTTAATACTTTATTTAAGAATTAAGTAATATTAAGGAAAATTCCATGCACCCAAGTCCAATATTCCAAAGTTACTTTTAACTCTGAATGTCTTTAGTATTGCATGCAGCAAGAACATTTAACCCTCGTCCACACTCACTAAAGCCTACTTGTGCCACATCATGTACACATAAATATCCTCCTGTAAGTATACGGCTTGTCATGTGCATTATCCTCAGATATTCACTATTTAATCAGACCCAGGATTATCGATTAAACACAAATAATTGTGCGTGATGTTGGTAGTTTACTTAATTTTTATCATTTAGCTCGGTCAGTCAGTTCTGTCAGTTGCACACACTCATTCATGTTCCTCCACACTCTGCTCCTTCAAGAGTCTCATCATCGTCTTGCGTCTCTTCCTCCATAATACAAGTGTACTTAAAGTAAGCAAGTGACTAAACTATAAACTATACACCCCAATCCTTCAGTTTAAGGGTCACATAAGCCCTTAAGTGTAAAAAGTGTATCACATTCACATTTAAGTTTTAAGGCCGGGTGGAGTGTGTGTAGTGGAGGAAGTGCACGTGGAGGATTTGAGAGTAAACTAACGAGTGTAGCGTGAGGTCCGTGGCTTTGTTGGGGGAGTGAGAAGCTCTCCGAATTCGGAGTTCAGTTCCTCCGGTTGCTGTCGGATGTGTACACACAACCACCGAGTCCCGGGAACCCCACACACTACAATTCCAGGTTAGTTTTTTGACGTAGATTGGAACCACTTAATCAGTCCATAGTCCATACTGCATGTTTATTAATAGTCCGGTATTTTCCAGATTTCAGGTAATTAACTACTAGAGGGTAGTATTTATTTTGTTTTCCTCACTTGTTATTGGAATATATTTTAGAATTTCCCATGGATGTGAAACATGGTTGATAAGGAGTGTGTTGTTTTTTGTGCAGATTAGCCTGTTGGGTTAGAACCCATTACTTTAGGGGTCAGTGAAAAAGAAGTTTGACAAGAGCGTGAGGTCATGGCGGAAGCGAGAAGTGCCGTGGGGAAAATCCACGTCCTCCCCGGTTCGGAGGAAGGGAAGGATACGTGGAAAGATGTGTACAATGCCATAAGAAAGTCAATTGTGAGACGGTACTACAGAACGAGGTATGGATGACAAGTATTTTTACATGAGGATTAATAGAAAAAATGCTCAAGGTTATTTTTATATGCTTCGTAGGAATTCTATTCACAATGGGACTTGGCCGACATCGACTAACAACTTGACTGCAGCGTTTGTACTGATCTTCAGTTTGCTTCTTGCGGACCCGGATGCGGCGATGAATGTCACTAGAATATTTTGGAAGATTGTTAACTATCTTCCAATGCCAGAAGGTCAGTCAGGTTTGAGAAATGGTGGTGAAGTTCAGAAAAGTTTTATGTTTTTATGCATTCAGGAACTCCGAGGTGGTTGAAAGCGTTTATAGTCGCATGGATTGTGGGGATGGCGTTTTTCCTAACTCTTATGAAAGCGAGACAGTACATTCTACGAGCACTGTTGGCCTACCGAGGGTGGCTTTGTAAGTTGGTTTGTGAATTGAGACTAAAATGAAATGTGTGGGTTTACAGTACAATAGAACACGTTATTTTGGATTTAGATGAAAACATGAAATCCCAGTCCCTTAAAACGGTTATTTGGGCAGTTATGGTGAAAATGGTTTCCGGATATTCGCCGTCGCTTTATAGCTGTCAGAGATCCCTTCCGAGACTCCCTGTTCCGAATCTTCAGTTGACAATGAAGACGCTTATCGAGAGCTTAAAACCGATTTGTACTGATAAGGAATTAGAAGACCTCCAGAAGGAGGCAGATGAATTTGAGAAAAGTCCTTTGGCGTCCAGATTACAACAAATTCTTATTCTGAAGAGTTGGTGGGTCCCCAACTACGTCAGCGATTGGTGGTACGTGTGACGTGTATGAACGAGATTAGACTTATTAAGTGTCACAGAAAGAGTCATCGTTTCTTTGTACCAACAGGGAAAAATATGTTTACCTCAGAAGTCGAAGTCCACTAGCAATCAATTCCAATTACTACGGAATGGATCAAAGCTATTGGACTCCTACATGTCATCAAACTGTTAGAGCTGCAACTATCATGCACCATGTGCTTGTGTTTAAAAGACTGATTGATCGGGAAGAACTTCCTCCTTTGCTTCTTCGCAGTACAATTCCAATATGCATGGCTCAGTACGAAAGATTGTTTTCATCAATCAGGTAAGCTACAAGTCGATCTTGTACGATGACAACAGTGTTTACGAGGAAATATTACATGCAACCTTCAGAAACCCTGGAGAAGAAATAGATGAACTGAAGCACTTTGACTCAACGGAATCAAAACATATAGTTGTTTACCATCGTGGGCTGTATTATCATGTGGAGTGTTTTGATTCTCGTAATCAGGTTCTCAGCCCATCCTCTCTTCAATACCAGTTTGAATGGATTATGAATGATGCTCAGTCAAAGTTGGTTTGTGGTATGTGATATAAATCATCACCAGAAGCATATCCAAAGTCCTTCTTTGTGCCCTTTGACCTTTCACTCTGATATTTTATGTTCTTTGTGGACTGGACACACAGAAAATATATCAGATTCTGTACGGAGTGTCCCATCATTGACAACTCTTCCTCGTAGTGAATGGGCGAAGATAAGAAGAATTCACTTCAGTAATGGCAAAAATCAGCAATCTATGGAATCGATTGAGAAGTCCATCTTAATAGTTGTTTTAAGCGATGAGAGCCCATCGACCCTCACAGAGAAAGGAAAGCAACTGCTTCATGCCGATGGGAAGACGTTTTGGTTTGGTTAGTCTTGCTATGTTCTTGTCGGTTGATCAGAAGTTCCAAAGGTTATTTTACTCAGACATAATCTGTGATTTCTTTCATAAATACAGACAAATGTGCCAATGTAGTGTTCTTCAAGAATGGGTACTGTGGATTAAATGTAGAGCATACAATGGCAGATGCTCCTGTTATGGGACACGTATGGGAATACGCTTTGAGCAAAGAGTGAGATAAAGATTATGAATGAGTTCTTCCATTAAGATGATTTCATCGGAAAATTAAACATCTGTTATGAAACAATGCAGAATTGTTGAGAAATGGTACACTGATGATGGACAATGCATGCCACTGCCAAAATCCTTCAGACAAGGCAAAGTTAAACCTCCTATGTGGTTGCAATGGACTGTGAATTCTCCACTGGACACTGAAATCAGCCAAGCGGTCGTTCTTGCTGAAAAAGTACGCTGAAATTAATTTTTGACAATGAAACTGACTGTACAGTACAACCTTCATGTTTCTGTCTAGAATAATGCGGATTTAGACCTGCGAATTGGCGACCACAGTAAATGGGGCAAGGGATTGATCAAAAAATGTAAAATCAGTCCTGACGCTTTCATCCAGATAGCTTTGCAGCTTGCATATTACAAGGATGCCGGAGAGTTTGCTCAAACTTATGAAGCAAGTATGACTCGACTGTACTTGTGTGGTAGAACTGAAACCGTCAGATCCTGCACACGGGAAACGACAGCATTTGTGCTGTAAGCCACGCGTAACAGTTCGTAGTGTAGGTCAAAATATGAGTGTTGGTCTTAATTTTTTTTATTAATAGAGCAATGGTGAAGGACAATTTATCGCAGGCTGAAAAAATGAGGCTACTAAAATTAGCTGCCGATAAACACCAGCAGCTCTACAGAGACGCTATGAATGGAAAAGGCATAGATCGCCATTTGTTTGCTCTTTATGTATGCTGCAAAGGACTTAGCCAGGTAAAGGGAATCATCAATCATCTATATAATCCATTTACTATTGCTGTTAATTTTCCAATTTTGCAACGTGTTCCTCTTCTAGGAGTCACCCTTCTTGGAGAAGATTCTTTCAAGACCCTGGACACTTTCAACTAGTCAGCAGCCTCAGCAACAAATCCAAAACACTCCTGATGCCAATCTGCCATTATTTGATGACAAGGTATTCACAACGCTAATTCATGTACTGAAACGTGTCTGAGTAACACATTTTCCCCACAGGTATGCCCAGGTGGAGGTTTTGGTCCTGTTTCAGATTCAGGCTACGGAGTCTCGTACATGTTACCCTCAGATCACAAAATTTTCTTTCACGTAACATCGAAACACTCTTGTCCGAAAACGTCTTCTGAAGCTTTCCTTGCAAGAATATTTGAAAGCTTAGATGACCTTAGAATGCTATTTGACATTGAGATTCAATGAATTTGAATACCGATTGCACATTTTGTTGTGATCAAAAACAGCATATCTAACTGAAGAATGCTTAGTCACGAACGAGTCACTAAACTAAATTTGCTGTGTTCGAATACCCAACGAATTTTTAAGCGATGAAGAAGATGCATGATGGATTTGATTTTTGTGTTTTATGCAATTCGTTAAGATCTCTTTATATCGCTTCATTATGTTACTAAAAGAGGAATGTGGCAAGAGTGGTTGGCTGTCTCCACACGATGATAGGTTACGGTCTTCCTGTTTGACTTTCAGAGAGATTGACTTAATAATCTGTAAGACACATCGTATTGTTTCCAATGAATGTTTAAAATGTAAGATTTTCCTGCATTCCCACCTTTCGATGCATCTCCATGTAAAGTTTTCCCGACTATTATACGTATTTGAATTGTAATCATGTGCATACATTACAATACCTTAGTCAACTACCTACATGTTTGTGAAGTCTGTGCAACAATATTGTATAAAGCCGTTTTATTGCTGGATTATTCTTTGAAAAACCACAAAATGATTCCAATAAAGTTAATACTCATTTTACACAAATTCTATAACCCTTGACTCTGATTGATAGCTACACCAGCTTTCAGTCTGCACTCAATTCATATTCTTCCTGCGACAAATACTTTCTCGCTAAACTTCTGCTTGGGATAGTGCTCGACACAACCAAAGTTAAATTGCCTTGATGCACTGACACCAGTGAGGCAGTAGTGATCTGGTCGATGAAGATCAATGTTATATGAATTTCTGCCTTGTTATAAGCCTTAATCGTCGTAGTATTGTAGTCGATCTTGATCAGTTTGGATTCAGAAAACTCCTCGGACTCGTCTGGGAACATGTCCTTTACAGAGTCGACTTCATTGGAGACTTGACAGGATGCTTTGGATATGTAAATGATGTCCAATATGTGACCTTCGTTCCTCGGAGCGTCTGTGTAGTTCACAAGGCCATAAATAAACACAGGGTCCGCCTTCGATTTCTGCCAGACTGAGACATTTCCTTTCATCCCTTTGTAGTCTACCAGACAGTCCAATCTTAGGGGAAGGTAATTCTACGACCGTTTAAAGTGACTGAATTATAGCCATCACACAAAACAAGCTTCTTGTTCAGTAAGTCTTACGCATGCTGGAGGAGATGGAACCCATTGGTCATAGTCACAGTTTGCCAGCATAACGTCAGAATCGCCTTCCAGGAAGAAGTTAGGGAGACACGCATACGCTATGACTCCAGCTCCAGAGGTCCAATTGCTGAGACCGTGTTCATCCAGCACTGGAACAGGACAACCTGAGACAAACAAAAAGTTATTTTCCTCTCCACTTTTTTGGAATTAAAAGCTTCCATCTACCTGACGAGCTTCCTCCAACGACGTTAGACTTGTAGGCATAAATGGCAGCACCAATGATGACTCCAACGATAAGCAGGCAACAAAGAACCATGCACATTTTGCCACACGAACCCGTCCCTGAGTCAACCCCTTCCCCGAGGGTAAAAGTCTTGGATGCCATGTTCGCTTAGTACTTTTGTTACGAAACCTAAAGCTACACTTAATGCGTAAATATTTTCCGCTAGAATCGTTTAACCCAATGTCAACTTGGATCTATAGCCGGATATGCAAATTGAGCACGTAATCAAAGGAATTGAAATGCGAATATTTAATATGCACACTCAAAGTGAATTGGAAGAGGAATTCTGCTTCAGTTATTTTGAGTCTGGAATCTGGATTACAAGGGAAAATTCTGTAATTAATCACTTTACCATTTCGCATACAGTTGTTCAAACATACAAATGTGGTTAAAATGCAAACTCATTTCATACGTAGTCATACAATCATGGAAAACGCTGCTTTATTCCATTTAAGTACTATCGGGTTAATTTCTCGCCTGAATCATATTTATTCTTTATTCATGTATATCATACTTCAATAATTGGATGTTTCTATTTCTTGATTTCCTCAAATGTTAAATTGTTAAGACTCGGAATTAATCACTGAGAAGTTTATGAGGAAAACTACTCTGAGTTCCTTTACGCAACACACTGTCAGTGGCATTTTCAACAGCTTTCTTCATCGCAGTTTGCAAATCATCTCCACGAGAAATACAATATGCCAATGTACCCACAAAGCAATCGCCTGCACCAGTGGAGTCAACTGCTTGAACAACTTTAGTAGAAACATAAAAGTTCTGTTGCAATGACTTGTCCCATAAAACAGCCCCTTCAGATCCCAACGTGATAATTACATTATTACACTGAAATTCATTAACAAGCTTGTGAATTGCAGCTTCTGCATCAGCTTTCGATGAAATCTTGGGTAGTCCGGTAATCAGTTCTGCCTGATGAAATCAAAGATAAGTAAGTAAACTGAAACTCTCGTAATAGTTCGTATTTACTTACTTCACTCTCATTCAAGCAAAGAATATCTGATAAGGAAAGCATTTCCTTAGGTAGGTTAGGAACAGCAGGGGCCACATTACAGATTGAAAGTGCTTTGTGCTCCTTTGATAACTTTAGAGCTTCCAGGGAAGATGGGATGGGAATTTCTAGTTGAACTATTACTACTTTTGCTTCTTGGATGAAAGTTTCTCCACAGTCTTTCACGTATTCTGGAGTGACTAATACATTGGCTCCTGGCACGATTACTATTATGTTCTGTCCTGAATATTTCACAGTACAGACAATTTGTAAAGAATAAGATTAATAAAAAATATTTGTAAGTATAGACTATTAAAAATGTCATACCATCTGAATTTCCAACCATAATTGATGCCACTCCTGTAGGTGCATCTGCTTCAATCTTAACAGCTTCCACATTTACTCCTTCGTATTTCATGTTGGCTACGTAATTGTTACCATTTGCATCATTTCCAACCTTTAAGTCAACAGTCAACAATGTCAATTGAATGCCCTTTCAGGAATCAGAAATGCCATAAAATCGGTTGGTGTACCTTTCCAACAAAGGCACAAGTGGCCCCAAGTCTTGCTGCAGCAACACATTGGTTGGCTCCTTTCCCCCCGAATCCCGTCTGGAAATCGGTACCTTCGAGAGTCTCTCCTAATTTGGGAATTCTCTCAGAGTAACTGCAATAAAAACTTTAATTTCAAACTTAATGATATCTTGGAATTAATTAAGAGAGGAAGTACTATACCAGATAAGATCCGTTATTAGGGACCCTACCACTACAACATCTAACTTCTTACTCATGACTTTTAGAAATATTTTAAATATTATGTTTTTGTTCACTAGATTGATCTTTTACTCTCAAGATCAGTATGGGTTGGCAGTGGTGTTTAACTAGGCAGAGTCAGCTGTGACTTTTCTGAAATATGCCGAGTACAGCATATGATCCATCATCATTCAGAGATTTTACGCCTGGAATCAAGTGCCACATGCATATTGTTGAAGCATTATGAAACAACATGTTCAATGCACTTGTCTATCAAGTGTCCGCAGTCTCCAATGTTAATGTCAAATGTGAAGTGTTATATCTTCTTAACCTCTATCATCATGGGAATGCTCGAAATCTTTAGAAGCACCTCATGATACCCCGGGCTTGTCTACATTTGCCATTTTGTGTCCTGCTGACTGCTGAAGTGTTGAATGATCTTGTGATTTAATTCAGATTTCAGAGTACTCTACAGTGTCCACAGTCTATCGCAATGCCAACTCCAAATGAAACACGTTATTAATTATAATGCTTATCATGTATCTATTATGATTAGGAACAGGTACAATTCTTGTCTTACCATCAACCGTAGTATGATGAAAAACTTGAGACACTTCTACACAATTTGCAAAGCAGTCAACAGTCGGACGAGATGAGACTTCTTTCCTAAATGTTGTACCAGAGTGCATTTACACATATTTGGATTTTAAGTGCTAAATGCTACTCTTATACTAATTTAGGAAGATAGTAAGGAACTGACTGTTGGCCGTTGGCAGCAATGAAAATGGATCAGTATTGGAGATATCGAAATTACAAATTATTTTAGAAATTTTCTGATAATTTAAAAGTTGACGTTGATTAAACAACTCGAGTTCCACGAATGTCTCTGTTGCAAGACTGCGGCCCGAATGAAATATCGCATTAATTCGTACGATTATTATTGACAGGCTAAGTAGAGGTTTAGTTAGCCGAGAGCAACTATGAAATCTCAAATTGTGATGAAGCGTACGTTAGTACCTTATTGAATCAACATTCCTGTGAAAAGAAGTTTAATACTCTTTTGGGTCATGTCTAACAGAAGGAAAGAAAGAGAAACCAACAATTTATTCCCGAATCACGAATGGTGAATGGTTATTTCGTACAGTAAAAATACACTCCTGTTTTCCGTGTGTAGTATCCTTTCACACTTAAAATTCTTAAAGTTGCTGACCGTCCAGTTCGAGCAGTATAAAAATGATGTAGGTTTCGTTTAATCGCATCTCGCGTTTCGTTCGGTCATCAAGAATTCTCAGAATTCTGTTACTGTTCACTGTTACTGTCCCTATCATTAGAGATCCCAATTAAGCAAAATATTCAGCGATATCCACATGTAGAGCATTATTTTTTCAGTTTTTTACTTAATTTTTTGCCACTGCAAAAGCCGGTTTTACGCAGGTTATTAAACATGAAACAAAATCAAACAAGTTTTGCTCATATTCGCAGTGTTGCGAATCCGCAGTTCTTCATCAATCTGTGTGCATCTAGCATATATTCTAAGAATACACGAATCTAAACTTCTTTTACTGTGTGGAATTGAGAAACAGCCAGGAAATATTATAAATTCGCTAATCCATCTAGTCATCCTCGTTAAGGGATAAAAAACCGGACTCCCATTGAGTACGACAGAAAAGAATTTTTGACGAATGCCTATAATATGTCCACGATATGCTCAACTCAACTCATACATACTATACATCCAACTATTTAGTTAGGAGACCTGTCAATCAATTAACTCAACAGTGTAATAAAATGCAAGCTCATAAAAAGTACAAAGAACTGTACGATGCCTTTTATGACCGTGAATAATCCGACCGAGGTAGCGGGACTTATCACAGACGAAAGTCAAGTGAAGGTTCAAGTCCTATTTTTATTTTAGTTTCATAACACATACATCTTAGTTGTATTTACAACTCTTATAATCTGTAAGGTCGTCAAGTGATGTTTAATAAATACTCATCAAAGATTTAAGCTAATGAAGATGAGGCATGTACAACATAATTTGTTATAATATATATTCTTCGATCACAGACAAAACTTTTTAATAACACTTATGAGTAGAGCTGACATATTTAAGGAATTAAGTACATACTGCACGGGTAATGAAGGGGAATTATTTAATAATAAGCAGTTAACATTTTCAATCATATTATTATGATTTATAATTTGCATTTCGTAATGTAAATTTTAAGTTCGAAGGTATCCTTGATTAACCTAATTATTGCAACAGTTTAGTAGTTTAACTGTGACGGACATTATTGAGATGTAGCGATGAATAGTACACTTTGTGACAACAAATATAACTCGGGTGAAGTTGGTATTCACAGAGACAATTTATAATTAACGGTAACAGTGGTTCATTTTGCAGACAACCAATAGTAGTTAATAATTTTAAAATTATTCTAAAAAATCTATTCTCTTGGCTTGTCAGATGAAAGATTAATTTCACATTTGGCTTATTGTAATTTGAGTAAGTTAATTTTTTGCATTAAAAGGGAACAATTTTGGGAAATTGTGGAGTATTATAGTTTCTGATTGAATTGACAGCTTTGTAACGCTTGGGTATTGAAGGTGTAGGTGTACTGTATAAAACATAAACATGGTTTTCTCTTACAGACTAGATGTTAGTTGATAATGAATGCAAACACAAATACTTAAAGTGCTTAAAAGTTTGTACTGCATGTAGTCAATATAATAAAATTAATATTTAAGCAAAAAGGTTCCAAGAGATTAGGAATGGTAAAAGTTGACTGTGGAATAGTGTGGAACAAGTAAATGAGAAAATCACATTAGGACTATTTCTTTGTATCCTATACACATGCAGAATTTAGTCACATGAAAATTACGAATGCACATGGACTCGAGGAGGTGGACTTCCGCTATTATAAAACCACACTTGTCCCAGAATCGCAAGATCCACACCAATCTGAAGACACCCACAGATTGTAAACTGTATAGGTGCACTTCTAGCAACAAAGTATGTAGTCTTGAAGACATCTCCACAAAGCCACATCAAGACCTGTCAAATAAATATTCAATTTCAGTAAATTAGACTCTTAGTAAATTAATATTCTCTAGAAACTGCTATGAATAAAATGCTAATCCAACTGTACCATTGTCAGGCTGCAAAAATACAACAATACAAAATTGTCAGATTACACATCAAAAATGCCGTCAATGCCGGAAGATAATGCCAACTTACTTCATGCCCCGTGTTGATTGATTCTTGTAGTTCTTAAGAAACTGAGGCACTCCAAGACAAGCCTCGACAAACACAGCCATGAATCCCACAGTTTCCACAAAGATGAAATAACTTTGAAAGCAATACATCAAAACTGAGCCAATGATACCGAAGATGAGTGTACACTCAATGTAAGATCGGAAATCCGTCCAGTCCCAGAAATGACCTCGATCAAAATCTATAAAATGAGTTTCCAATTTACGTTCCCAGTTCTTGAAGGTTAAAGGTGCTCTAAACACTACATTTGAGCATCTGCGTGAAGTACTCGATTTATTCATAGTTTCATATTATCCTTCCAACCACCGCGTACACTGTCACTAATGGCAGGAAATTAATATATTCATTGTAAGTTCAAAAGTCAAGAAATCTGCAGCCACACCACACATGAGATTAGAGTTTAATAAGTTGGAAAGCATACTCCTCACAGCTCAAAGAGTTACTGGAAATGTCACGCGTGAAGGGAGAATAAGGAAAGGACAGAGAAGAACCCTTACCCCGAAAACAACGCATTGGGAGTTGTCCTTTGTCCTCAGAACCTACGATGGGGAAATGTTTAAGGTCATCAATCAATCCACAAGTGTATTTTAAACAGGACAAAAAATCGTACGATTGAAATTATGAAATCATGAGGAACTAATAAAGCTTTCAGCTTGTAGCGGATAAATCGGGGACAGAGTTTCGAAAGAACAGAGCGAGAAGTATGCCAAAGGGTTTAAAATTAAATTACGAAATTTAGCAAGTTGCAAAGCCCCATTCACATCAAGTTAATTCAGTTATTAGTGATTTTAAGCATTAAACCAAAAAGCGTAATCCCGTAGTACAGTCCCGTTTCACAAGCAAATGTTTATAGCTCCTTTTACACCAAAACTTTAAGGGTTGTGTAACTAACCAGAGAAACACGCGTCCTTCTTCTTGATAATGTCAGATTTTGACTTGACTCGTATACAAAGATGGATCATAGCCATCATAGCGATGTTCATGAGAACACTCTGAATCAACAGAGGAGTCTCAAACGGCTTTCCAAACCTGGAATATTCCACAACAACAAATGGTCAAATAATATTCCAATAGTTTAATGAAAAACATTGAGTGACGAGATTACCAGAAGAGAATCCTGAGGATATTCGCTGTGAGAAGAGCGAGGCAGACGTACAACGAGAATCCATCAGCATTTCCACTCTTTTTGATTTCATTGTACTGCGGAATATACGGAACCACTCCGCCAAATATCATCGCCAGCGATGCCACCCCCGACACTATCGACACGACCGACAGATCCATTTATCCTAAGATTTCTACACGGCAGTACCTTCACAGTTCCTCCTTAGTTTAATAAATTCCTTGGGAAGAAGAAAGGAGAGATTAGAACTTTTGTATTGAGTTAAGGAAGGAATGAATTACCAGTCGGATGGAGAGAAAGGGAGAGGCACACACGAAGGGCCTCGTCAAGGACACACACGACGGATTATCCCTCCGCCCAGCAGTCTCGACTTTCACCCACAAAACATACGACGTGGACAAAAACGGGTCGATAGTTCCATAAGTCTACCGACAACCACTTTACTCCATTTCCTCAGCAAAGCTTTCTCCCCGTCGCATGCAAACAACCACTTTGTTCTCTCTCCAGGTAAAAGTTCCTCCTGCCCTCGTTTATATATTCGTATTTATATAAGAAACTAATTAACTATGTAGTGCTCCACAGTATTTGCCACTTGTCCCTCTCTCTCTACTCTGTAACACTATGATGTGCTTAATTGTAGCACTTAATCAAGTCTCTACTATTCCCACAGTTAATATGTATGGATATTTATAATTATAGTGCAGCAGCAGCAGGTGATTTACGTTGTGGATGATGTCGTAATTAAAATATGAAATATGGTTTACAGAGTAATTACAAGGTGTGCTTGAGTGAGATCCGTTTTAAGAATATTACTCAGCGACTAGTGTTTAGTGAGTTGGATGTGTGTTTATGTTGACAGTAGAAGCAGAGAAAGTGGAGAAGGAGAAAGGACGAGTGCCACCACCACCACCAGAATGTCCCGGCAAACTCGCCTTCGCCTCTTCTTGTTTTGTGTGTCTCATTCTGGCACACATGTGACTATCCGCTTGCGTTTGCTTGCTTATCATGTTCCTTGTGGGATAAGAACACAAATAAGGTATGTTTTATATACGGTTAATTATACATAAAATTATTGTGTGCGGAAGGAATGATTTGGAAATGTTGGGATTTCAGAGACCGGACGAGAGATTCGGAGTATTGGTGGAGTTTGGAGATTTTACGATTGATTGACGGATTACAACAGTTGGACGGCTTTTTCTACTCCAAGAAATAAATAGTAGACTGACTTTAGGATGAAGACGCTGACGCCAGTGAATGTACATCTGTTGAAGACGTGTGTGATGTCGCAGCCGGGGCAGAGATTGATGATGAACGTGTCAAGTCTGTCGAGATGTTTTGGAAAGTCTGTTGTCGTTGGATCGACGCTTTCAACTCGGACGTACTTGGTTGTGGCTGCAGCTAGAGGTCAAACGGTGCTGGATGGGGGAAGGGGTAGTAGTGCTTTATTAAATGCCATTGGGTCTGTGAAAGCTTACGCGACAAATCCTAAGCCTGCAGCTAATACTACGAAAAGGAACACGGAAGGGAAGTCGCTGACAAAGTCTTCTGGAGATTCTGGAGCAGTTACTATTTCTTTGGGAGAAAAAGGTATGCGCAGTCAATTGGAGCGTCTGTGGATTATTAAGGAATAGCCTGAGATTTGTGGTGTTTTTCAGTAAAGGAAAATGCGAAAACTGGAGGCTATGGACTGGTTATCGTTGCGGGTGTTGCAGTTACTGGAGCTTTAATGTGGGTCATTCTGAGCGAATTGTTTTCATCAGAAAGTCCGAACAATATTTACACACACGCGTTCAAATTGTGTAAGCTCAGTCCAGAGGTGAACGATGCCTTAGGTAGTCCTATAAAATGCCACGGGGAAGAATCCAGACGTGGATGGAGAAGACATGTGTCGTAAGTTTTGAATCGTACATGTATTGTAATACTCTGTATGTACTTGGTAATAATGTTTGTAAAATGCTAATGTTTGCGATTTCTTAGGCATGTTGAATTCACTCAAGGCAATACAAAATTTATGAGAATGAGATTTTTTGTTGAAGGACCGTTTAAGAAGGGAACAGTACATCTGGAGAAGAAGCAGGTAATGACATTTATACAAACGTAGATTATTGGGAACGGTAAAAGTGACGAATATTTTTCCGTACAGAATGACCGTGGAAAATTTGAGTACTCGTATTTATTTGTGGATGTGGATGGATATCCGCCTAGAAGAATCGACGTTCATTTCTAAGCCACGAATGAGTCAATATTGTAGCTTTTAGAATATTTGAAGTGACAAATCCTACTTATTCATGTACGTATTTATTGTTGCTGGCTATAAAATAAATACGGATAATAATATTAATATTATTCGAGCCTGAATAATTTTGTGAACTGAAGTTTCTGTGTGTCGAGAAAAATAGTGGTTTCAGGTGGCAACGAGAACCTCAGAAGCTTTTCATAGTTTTTCGGCTCACCTTTTTTTATTATCATAAAGTATAAACCCGTATAAGCTAAATAATATTAATCTAAAATGGACTGCGGGATGATTCTTGCAGGGTTGATGTTCTCTGTAAGCCCCAATTCATTGTATCATCTTCAAAAGCTTTCGATTCTAAACCTATCTCTTACAATGGAATGCAGGGGTTCCTTATGACGGGAATAATTTTGGATGTTACCTTGAGCCCTTTGATCTATGCCTTTACAAACTTCCCGTCTAAAATGACTGAAGTAGTTCCACCATGTAAGAGATTGGAAGACGCCTACAGACAGTCAATGTTTAGCCGTTCGTATGGCAGTCTTCTGTGGGGGTTGGATTCCACCCAGAAGGAATCTATCCTTCAAGCCACTTCAGAATGTCAAATTATGCACCTGGAAACATTTAAAAGCTTGTATTCTCCATATTTTGTCACAAAGTGGATGGTGGTGGCGTTAGCACTCCATTTGTTGGTGTCTTCCGCCGACGAATCGAACAAGGAAATGCTTATGGGAATCCGTCTTATCTTCATGCTAGCTATTGTCACTTACCGCTGGTGGATTTTGTCAGGAGCTATGAAGTCAAGAAATGTTCAATTCAGTCAATTGTGCGATCGCATTTTTCCAAACTCTAATAATACGTGGGGAGCGTTTGATTGCACATCCACAGAAAGAGCAGGGGTTCCGTGGGAAGATGAGGAAGTGATCGGTTCTACGGAATTGGGGACTGCAATGGTGTTCGTCAGTTTCAAGCAGTTCCAGTTTAGCTTCCTTATAATATATTTCGTACGCGCGTTCAACAAGATTCCCATTAACATGACAGCCGTATTTCGCTGAAAGTTTAAATGATGTCTAAATCTTCTTTCTAGGGATTTCTTCTCATAAAAGACGGGATATCTGTAATCGTACACGCCTACAAGTATGGCAAGTCCGACGAGAGTCACGCGATTACTTGAATCTTCCTCTACGTGGACGTGGACTAATTTTGAACCTATTTTATTTGCCATTTCTGTAAACTCCCATCAAGCTGTAGGTTATTAATCAACTACAGACACGGATTTACAATTTACAACTACTTTGGCAATCAATGACACGAAGTGTAAACCTGAATGAGCAATCAAGACAAATAAATACAACAGCACAGTACAATTTACTTTTTCATTATTGTCGGCTGTAAAATTCATAGTAATTACGAGCCAAATTAATTAACATTTTGCCGGATTATTTTTCTGTGTAAAATCTTCGCAAAGTTTGTCATAATTAGTTGATAGTTTGGTAGTCAATTTATGTTCTGGTAATATGTTGTCCAAGTCCTGGTGGTTTGATCCACGGAACAACTAAAACAGTTTCAAAAACCCTGGCCCTGTATAAAGTCTTTTGCAGGAGTTTCAGCGCAGGGAACATTATTGCAAAGACAGCAATGTACTGGACCCAAGCCCACTTAACCATTTCCCAGAAACCAGCCCAACATTCGTAAATCTCCGATTTGTAATATATTCGCCCTTTTATTTGAAAATGGTTTCCTTCAGGTCCACTTTGCCAAATCTCGTACTTGTTTTCCAGAATTGTGGATACTGGGTAATTCAACATACAACAAAGTTTATTTTTACATTCAAACGATGCTGAAAGCTTAGTTGGATATGGGTAGTTCGCTTACCGTTTCTGTGAGCATATCCAGCAAATATTTTTTGTAACGTGTAGTCTTCTGCGTTAGAACTTTTCCTGGGAATCACTTCGTATTTGTATCTGGAATCAGTTACTCGTTTCCACAAAGGTTCTTTTAGTACAAGAGATAAGTCTCCTATGAATTCGTATCGACTAGCAGTTCTTCCAGAGTGGTGGGAAACGTATGCCATGCATTCCATGTCGAGCTTCGCGTATTCCTGCGTTTGAAGGTGTTTGAGTTTGTACTTACTCGGCACATTGAAAGTAGTAATAATATTATGTGAATGAGACTTTTACATGAAATCTATACTCAAAGAGTAGCAGCAAGTGAAGTCCAGACACTGAAACATTTTTAGGAAGTGGAATGGAGAAGTCGATGTCCAAAAACTCGTTTAC
>JAQGAB010000478.1:0-26762 GCA_034696565.1 Isotomurus graminis | reverse complement strand
GCTACGTTTATACTTATTGGCTGAGTACAGCGTAATTAATCTTATTATTCTGCTCTATTTATGACACCATTTAGTTTACAGAATTTCCTCTAATTTCAATCCGAGTTTATAGTTCTTATGTTTTAAATAAATATAATTATATGATTAGTGATGTTAGTATGCTACGTTTAAGATACATTTCTTCTTTTTAGTTCATGTAGCATCTATTCGAATCCGAGATTTATCTTATCAGTACACAGTTCCAACATTTAAGGCGATTGGCGATAAAAAATAAGTTTGTAAGAACTAAAACATGGGGATGGTTATTTTAATCAATACAGCTTTATACACGTTATGTTTATTAGAGTAGGTAATCTTATAGCTCAGCTGTAAAAGAAATGTTGATTAGATTCAATCGCTTAAAGGTTAAGTGTAGAAAATGTATTGAACTCAACAAACGCAACGCTTTTAGGAATATGTTCATCTGGTTATTAAAGACTAAAATTGAGTACACTTGTACTTTAATCAAGTCAGCATAAATGAGATAAAAGCTCAGCGATCATGACATTATTTTATAAGCAAGTGTTTTGAAGATCAATAGATCAATCTCCACCTTAAAATATACATTCCATTTTTAACGTTGGATATTTTACAATTTAGTTTTGTGATGAAAGTAACTTTTCTCTGCAGAAAAATCTAACTAAAGAGTTAAATACTCTAGAATTCTAATTGTACTCCACTTGTCCGAATACGTTTACTTCCGAAATCAATTAGTATTTTGTTTATAATAACTATCGTATCATTAGCATTCAAATATGATTTCGAGGGACACATTTCTAAAACTATAATTTATAAATATTTGGTAGAGTAAGGATGGGCGGGTATTACACGGCTCACAATTAAGGTTCGTTTAATTTGTTTAAATAATCATCGACTGGACAGTTTGATTGATTCAACATTTGTTTGCATTTTTAGATAAGTAACATTTATCTAAGGTTCCAACTTGCATATAAAATTTAAAGGAATATTTTTGGTACAATAAAATCAACGAACACTTTTCAACTCAGTTCTTTGCAGTCAAAATGGCCACAAATTCAATGTAATTAACCATTCCGTCTCCATCCAAGTCAGCCTCTTTTAGCATATCTTCCACTTCTTCATCCGACAGTTTTTCTCCCAAGCTGGTCATTACATGTCGCAATTCCGAAGATGATATTAGTCCGTCCCCATTTTTGTCGAACACTCTGCAATATCAGAAGGAAATGTTATAAGGCATGGCATAGGTAAATTTGATGTTAAAAAGGATTCTCAGGTTTATAGTCAATTAAGATAAATTCGTCGTAACCAAGTAAGACTTCATGATGCTCACAGTTTTGTATGAAACGTGACGAAGCACATCAACTGATATATAAGAATTAATGTCCCCACAATGTGTTGCGACAGGACCTCAGAAGAGACGATTTATTTCAGTGCTCTGCTCACTCCTCTACCACATTTGTTAGAGTTAGTGAAAGAGATTACTTGCTGTAAAGGGTACTTTTTCAAAGGACGCGATTTGTTTAACAGCTTGCTTCTCTAAATATTGATTAACTGTACTAGTACTCCTACGCGCTACGGACTAAAACCCACATGCAAAGCCTCATTTTCACGCAATGACGTTTCATTGAATTCTGATCTACTGAAAAGATATACGAAGCTGTGACATCAAAATGAGAGGAAAAGGAAATTATGGATATTTTCAAGGCAATTAATCATGTCAATGGACATTAAAATTGAATGCATGGCGTGTGCATGTCCTGTTTGCCTTTACTTCTTTTCAGCAGGAGCTGTAGACAGATTAACATGGTACACAAGATGAAGGAAAGCTTTATTAATTCATGCGGGAATTCCTACACCTTTCTCAGCCTCATTTCTTACCCTCACCTTATAAAATCTGAAAGATGCTTAATCTCTGTCGGTACTTTGGAGACTACACATTCACAGCTCCAACATTCAAGGGAGGCATTAAAACATAATGAAACTAGCACACAACTAAAGGCTGTAATTAATTCTCCCTAATTTAGTGCGTCACAATGAACGCTTGATAAAAATATGAACTGGGACAAAAGCCCATAATTTCATTACAAATGTGGGGTTTCAATAAATAGCTTTCTTCCTGGGAGAAATTCGCAATATTTCACGACCTCCAGTTGTCTGTGGTACCCGAAAAACTTATAAACTTAAGAAGGGGCGGAATTTGTGACAGAATTCCAATATCTTGTGCATCGTCCCAGCATGTGGGTAACCTCGTTGGTGTTTACTAATCGGAGAAAGTCTGGATCAGACTGCTTACTTGAATGCTTCTGTAAGCTCCTCTTCACTTTCAGCATCCTTCATTTTCTTTGACATCATCTGAAGGAACTCGTTAAATTCGATTGTTCCGGTCCCTTCTTGGTCTACTTCATTCACCATATCTTGAAGTTCAGTATCTGAAATTACATACCATTGTACGTTTATAATTGCTTTTGACATTATCGATCACCCTCCGGAAGTCCGAATTTATTTATAAATATACGTTTACTCGCTGGAGAATGAAATGAATTATTCTGGGAGGAAGAAAACATTCGACGAACGAGTAGCTGAATCGATAATTTCATCATGGTAGTAGACATGCTGCAGTGAAGAAGCGTGTAATGAACTAAGTAAGAACAAGAGCAGGTACAGATGCATCACGCTAAAAAGCTGAGAATGCGATGAAATCATGAATATCGAACTCATTCTTGGTAGTTTCAATCCCAAATCCAACCCACGAAAGTAGTATTTGCACTAAAAACATCTACTGGACCATTGCTAATCCTCGCAGACTACCGTAGTAGGCCTATTAACGGTGAAGATCAATAAGGATCATCATCGATCGCATACATACATACGAATATTTTCACTCGGAACAAGAGTTGTAACTTTTAGAGTTATCTATTCAACCGTAACATGCTCATTTGATGAACTTAAAGTTCCTCCGAGTAATCTATTGAAGCATTTCCTTGAAAAGTTCATTGAGTGGAAAATTTCGTTTCCCTTTCTACTACCTTGCCAGAAGATATATTTTGTAGTTCAGGAAGATGGCAATTTTTCTAAATTATTACTATTAGGTTTTTTTATGCCCAATTTTTCGGAAATTCTGGAACCAGTAGCAGCACAGGAAACTCTTTATTACCTACACACACCGTTATTAGTTTAAATGGCCGAAAAGTACAGAACCATAACATCTCAAAGCGAAATCCCAATTGTAAGGCCTCTCTTGAATAAACTAGCAGTTTTAGCCACAATTCTCAATGTGATAATCACCCTAAATCCTTTTATTAAGAGACATCGCAATCCTCACCTCTTTCAGGCATACATTGACATTAAATCCCAGTGAGCCACCATTCACCTCTATTATTAAATGTTACTTATTCATTCATGACGAAGTAACTGGAACATAAAACCATTGTATCTCATCAACTTACACTGACAACTTTGAAACAATAAAAAACAAATATTGCGAGGATTGCAAAGGAAACTCATATTCTCATTTCATTGTTCAAATACCGAATGAAATTGTAGAAAGGGAAACAATGAGAAACGATACCCAGTAAAAAGTACAATCAAGTCAAGTAACCCTCGTAATATGAAGTATACACCAACGATTTTATTGTTCTATTCACCAAGCAATGTATCTTTCATTTGGAAATGAAATAAGCTTTTCATGGAACAATAATACTCGACGACGTCTTCCGGGAAATGTATGTGAAAGCTAATAATGTTCCTATACATTCCCTTTACCTTTTCTCCCTACACTCTTCTCTTCGTATGTGAGATCTCGAATTCCCAGAAATTAACTTTGTGTCTCAACAGATAAAATGTTTTACAGCACAACTTTATACTGTTTTCAGTCGTCTTTATTGCAACTCCATGTAGTAATACAAGTCCATCAAAGCTCCCATCTCCTCACAATATTTCCACATTTCCTCTTATTATTTCTTTCAATATGCAATTTAGTCTCGTCTTTTATTGTTCCTCATGAAATAAACCGTCTAATAAAATATTCCACGTGCAATTCTCACTACATTAAACCTTTGCAAATTAAGTGTTTATATTCCCCATTCCCATTTACATCTCTCCAATCTCTGTTCCATATAGACACACACACACGTATGATAAAAACAGATGACACACTGTGGGACACTTCTCTCCAGTATCATCCACGGACACATTAACATCATCTCCTCTATATTCTCTATTCACAGGAACCAAAATATATATTAAGCTTTTGAATCGCCATTTTCATTAGACTAGAATGGTAACCAGATGCAAAAATCAAGAGCAAAAATATTCCTTCGAACCGGATTTGAACCAGTGACCTATGGATGTCTGTGTTGTATACCGCTACAGTCCACCGCTCTACCAACTGAGCTATCGAAGGAGGGGTGAAGGAAGGTTGGAGTAAACTGGTACTTTTGTCTACGCTTCTCACTACTCATGTATTTCCTGACCACCACCTTCCGTGTCTCACATTCCCTCCTGTGCTACCCAAACATCCTTGATTTCTAAATTGATCTCATTTCTTCCACTAAATGTGTCGTCGTCGTTCGTGATTCACACTCTCAAAATCTTGTATCAAGCCACGCCTGGGACATAATGACTTGTTACTCTAGATTGAACTGGTGGTGGTGGTGGTTATTTCTTAAGGTACCTTCTGCATCATCATCACCTTGAGTGTCAGACGACTTCAGTAGACTTACTTTTAGACTATATAATGACATTGATATGCATATTAACATATGGTAAACAAGGGTGGAGTATCCTTAAAACTCACTAAGCTATCACTGGTGTTGATTCAAGTCTGTCTGCTGTAGTCTAGAATGTCTCTTGTGTAAAAGGAAGGTTAATAAATTCCTCCTTTTCGGGGAAACTCAAATTCATAGAAGTTTAATTGGAACTCATTTCGCATGCAAGTTTATTAGAGTTTTGGAGAAATGAATTTGATTGTGCGGAATAGTCGGGTGTATTAAATGATGATTGACTTGTGCAATGGTTTGGACTAAGTGGTCCACGGTCATTACATTTTCTTCCAGAGTTAACAAAATAACACTGGGACTACTGACTGTGAGGAGGGATGACCCCAAGTGAGTAGTAAATTCATGAGGGGAATTATTATTACAACACAAGTTCTCCGTATTTCATAAGGAAAGTTGTATGAAGTTGTGGTGGCGAATGCATATGAGTGGGTGTTGTATGCGTAGGAGGAATACAAGAGAGAAAATTCCATTAGAGGCGAATAAAAGTTTCATTTTGTTATGGGCGATTGTACCCCAGGAATAATATGGAAAGATGGGCACGATAAAAAAAGATATGGCGATGACACTTCATGAGAAAAGTTTTGACAGAATTAGAATCGGAATCACCGAGAGGTGCAAATGAAAAGACGTGACTAGAGTGAAAGTGTTGGGTTTTGATCATTCGAGCTTGTTCGACTAATCTGGAAAAGTATCCTTGTCGTCGTCGTCGTATTGGAATTTGGAAAGTCCAAGAAGAGTAGCAATTCTACTCATTCCTATCTCTTCTAAAGCTAACCCGCAGATTCTCAATTGGAGTTTCACATCGATTTGAAGAGTTGTATGGCAAGAGGAGACACATCATTGCAGATATCGGCCATCTCTAGAAACCCGATCGTTCCGAAAAAGTTATTGAACCATTTATAGATAGAAGAAGTAATTCACTAGCGTATCACTTTCCTAGAACATGAACTTTTATAGTTGGTTGATGAGATTGGGTGCAGGAGTGGTATTGGTGGCAGAGAATCGGCATCGATTTGAAAATTAAAATCCCTAGTGGAATATATTGCGCCGTGAACTAACCTGATGGACGTTGACCAAGAGATCGCATGACCACTCCGAGTTCAGCTACGTTGATCACTCCGTCTTCATCCTTATCGAATAGCATGAATGCTTCTTTGAATTCTGTAGGCAAACACAAACACATACATGAATTACTGAGACACGATTAAGATTATGGGCTCAGAACTAATAACTATGTAGGTCTTCTTAAGTCTTATAAGCAGGATAGCGTGTAATCTCAGAATGGAAATTGCCAGCGTCATGCACAACATCTACACTGCTTTTCTAGTCGACGCCAGGCTTTATCGTGAAGTTTATTGTCCACAGACATTGGGTTATTTAAGACGAGTGTTGTACAACTAAAGCTGATCATTCCATGCAGCGGTTAGCATCCACAATTCTACCAATATCCTGTCAGAGACGGAATTACACGTCTCGTACCATTATACATTATAGAAATAGGGCTCTAAGTGGAGTTAATTTATATTCGAATCTACATCCCGTATATCCTTTAATTCCAATAGACACTCAAGATGAACTCCACCCTGACTGTAGGAGACACGAAAGTCCATACATCTCAGTGGTTATTCGATAAAATAAATTGTCAAAAAATCTGCAGAAGAGAGTTTATTCCAGGTTGCATGTGCTCCACGAAAGAAAAAAAACACCCTTAAGGTTGATAAACACATTTGGATGTCTCTAACGAATGCTTTATTGCAAAAGGTAGTCGTTTTATCCTCAAGATCAGAATATGTGTCTCCAGCAGTTGAGGACGTTATAATACAGACGCTTGGAAGAAATCTCGACTCACTAATGTAAAGGCAGGTCATTAAGAACACATGGCCATTATTCTCATTACTCATTGCTGCTGTAAGGGAAGTTATATAAGGACATTTGAAGGGGGGATTCTTTTGATCATGCACTTCTTACTAAACGTGCCTCTGAACTTAAGTTATTACACAACTGACTTACGCGCGCATCTCTTTTAGAAATTGTCTTTCGTGTGCATAGACGAGATAAATGATTAAATGACACGGTTATGAATACATTACGTTCTGAGCAAACACTACCTATGTATAATTAAGGCAGAGAACACTTACTAGGTTTAATGTTACTTTCATCATTGACTGTGCTATCTTTATGGCAAACTTTTAAAGGAATTACTAGACTGCTGTAAAGATCGGGACGAAGGAAACTTGGTCTTTTCCAAAGACTCTCTCATTCCCCTTGGGATAACAACGCATGCATACAACAAGGAGAGCACTAATAGTACAATCATTAATACCCATGTGAGCTTCAGTATTAAAGTAGTTGAGAAGACAGTGGAAAGAAAAGGTCTTTCTCTAGTTGTGCTTTAGTCTTGGCAAAATTTATTACCGAGTACGAAGCAGCTCTTCTTCTGGTGAAAGTAGATGGAATTTTGTGGCATCAGAAGCACACACGGTCTGCCACACCACTACACTCACTAACCATGTGCACAATACACTAGCTGCTACTGACTCCCACAACTTCTACAAGCTTGGGATGTGACAGTGAAAAGAAATGGCATGTTTGCGAATAAAAAGCTTTTTCCTTCTAGAATTATTGCAATTTTTCTTTTTGCAGAAGGCCACTAATAATGCTCTATACAAGTTGGACAATGAATAGCAACAAATGCAACAATTACTTGCTTTCATTCATAAACCCATTAAAGCAACCGACAGTCAACATCATCCTGTAAGTCCTACAAACTAAATTACTCCTCCTTACAACTCTGTCCTCTGCTGCCACTGCCATCGTGTACTGATCATCACGCAGAGCAGAACTTCTAACGAACGTGTGCAATGGTAAAAGACGATGAAGGACACCCTGGTTGCCTGTAACGCTTTGCTTTCTTTCCTTCTAACATCACCATATCCATATAAACCTTTGGCCTGAGCCAGTGTACAATATAAACAGTCCGAATATGGTTTTATTCTTCCTTTCAATTCTTCAGAGAAAAGTTTCTCTCTCTGGAGAACGTTTTTTCGAGGGCTCCAAAGAACTTTTCTCTTTTCATGTCACTCATTGTCATTACCATCACTTCTTCACAGCGTAAGGGACCATGGGACCATAGACACACCCCACACCAGACTACCATGAGAATACGATCAGCCAGAGAATGTGACAAAAGAATACTGGTGCAAGAAGAAATCAAAAATTCTATCAGTTCAAAGAATTCGTGGACCATGTGCTCTTTTAAGTTATTAAGCTCTGAGTTTCATGTATTTCCCGTTGTAATAGAAAATCCTATTATCTAAAACTTTGCATTTAAACTGAAGAGGTGGGCCTTGAGCTCTACGAATGAATTAATCCTTCCCAGAACTCTACTCCTCCGAACTCCAATGAGCTTCCTAGAAAATCTAGAGAGCTCATGAGTATTAGAGCGTCATTCAAGTGAGTTTTTACATTATTGAGATTTATATCACGAACAGCGAAAAGAGTTTTTAGAAACGAACTGGGGGGTTTGTTGATACGGGTGGAGATTAATGAGAATAGGCAGTTCGCACGAAAACTCATCATTTGTCATTGATGTTATTAGATGACATGTCGCGGAATAGAACATGCAATACGGTTTAGAACATATCATTAGATCCGTTGTTTCATCAGGACATACTACGTAATCCTCTTATCAGACATTCGTGCTCGTACTTTCGATCTTTAAGCCCCAACATTCCTCAGATGATTAAACCATTTAGCACATAATAAATGAATAGATTGACTTCAAATAAAACTAAGGCAAGCAGTGAAAAGCTTGTACAATGGAGAAATTTCGTTTAAGCGCGACTTACCTCCAACTTGTTCTTCGGTTAGTCCATACTCCGTCTGGAAAAGAAAATAATCGTATAACTTGGCTGTACTATTTTTCTCCCAATTTATAGCGCATTATCCCTCAACGAAGCTTAGTTATGTTGTTAGACATTATTATGACAGTCGGGTAGGCTACATCCTCCATTGACAATCGCTTTTTCTACGCCCCGTTTCTCCAAAACGATGGCATGAAACATTAATGAAAGTAAGTTTACCAAGTCATCATCTGGAAATGAGTGTAGTAGTAATGACATGTGTTATGTTGTTTCTGCCAGCTTATCAAGAGTCAGAGTATGAGGCGACTCTCCTGCTTCTCAAGAAAACTTGAGATGATTCCAACTTTCCTTACTCTCTCTAACGCGACTATACACGATTTGCGAATATGTTCTGCTTCAAATCTCTAGGGAGCTTCTTTCTACTCCAATACGGTTAGTTGTGCAGTAGTTTTTGATCAGTGATCACTGATTGACTAGTGGACAGCGTTGACTGATAAAATTGATGATACCAGAGACATGTAAATGGGGTCCAATATTTTATCCCGTCTACTTCAATACAACAGCCCTACTTTACTATTCATGTGGAACTGCCGTGGGTAGTTTTGCAGCAGTTGATGACCTTAAGCGGTAAGTACCATCCTTCAGTTCCTGTCACCATGAATAGCACTCGTTAAGATGTCGACCGAAATTCCGTCCGTCAGACTCCTCGTAGGCTGTTTGAGTGCAAAAGGGTGGAATACTCCAAAAGAAGGTAGGTTGTAAGATTATGGAGAATAAAGCCAGCCACCGGAAAATTATTGTGCCTTATATTACTTCTGTAGCTACCAATTCCGGTTCCTCGGATGTGAATGTGTCCAGGTTTCTTACTAAACCTTCTTGCAGTACTCTGCTCTTTCCTCCCAAGATATAGGATTTTGAGCACAAGATAATATTGTAAGCAATACTTTTCTATTCGTCCACGTGCATTATTTCTACGTGCTAAGTTAGCCTTTGCCCCATTTCTTTGGATAAGTTTCCTCTAAAAGTTTTCTTCAGCCTCTTCCACAACTTGGACCGATGTCACAACTTCGATCGTTCCGATGTTGGTATGTTCCCACTGCCTCTGCATTTATGATTCACCTTCGAATATTTAGGCCAGAAGTTTAGTATCTTGGAGTCCTATAAATTATCTTTCTTTTAACTTATGACTTCCCGGAGTTTCTGATCTTCCTTTTATAATGAAACTGCTGATATCCTGCTCGGGACTACGTAATTCGCAAAGTATAAGGCCCTAGCTAACAAAATAATGCTATCCGAACAGTAAGTACGATTACAGATAAGACTCAGCTTATTGATTCACAGATCTACTAATCCCTTTGTGGGTTAGATGGTCCCTGGTGCATGAAAGCGATGCACTTACACACCCAGCCGGACACAATGGATCGAAGCGTATGAATCATCCATAAATTCAATAAGTGTTCTGGTGTTCTATCCAATTGAGAGATGTGCAAAAGTGAAGATGTATTTTCATCCACTAAATTGAAAGTAAGTGAAAAGGAGAAAGACGAGTTTAATTTAATTACGAGTTAAATCCGAAACTATTAGCCAAATGAAATTTGTTGAATTATGCAAACTTCGGCGGAGAAGGTAATTTGTGTGCCATAAAGTTGTTCTTGTGAGTTGCTCATCGTTCCTCTGGTTCCAAGGGAGATGTGTGTTTATAGGTTGAATAACGTGAACCTGACAGCCGGAAAGACATACGTGGTAGAACCGCCCATGAAGGAGTAAAGGACGTGACAAGGAGTTTAACATGGCTCATACCTAAGTTATGTATTTAATAATTCTCTGAGATATGATCAAAGTTTCATGGGAGGAAAGTGTGAGATAAAAATTTCATACCTAATAACATCATCCCATGCTTTAGAGGGTGCCAATAGAAAGATAAATGGTGATCTTATGTGATCTCCCTACAGGCAAGAAACATATTACTTTCTTGGTATGTGTATGCGAGAGATCCTGCCTCTCCACTCTGCTTGTAAACCTATGACTTTTTGTGGTATGGTTTACACACGCGGATATTGCTAATTTATCTTCGTACTGCTGTCTTTATTGCCTTTTCTCAGTATTCAAGATGTCATATTGGGATAGAATAAATTTTTTACATATCCCATTTCTCACTTTCATCATCTTCCTAGGTGAAAGCAAATCCCACCCAACAAAGTTAAGCTCCTGCTGGCAAACACGTTTTTTTGTTCCGCTGTGTTTCCTTCACTCCCTCATGATCATCCACGCTAACACTACTGCCTACCAGAACGAGAAAAAGATAGAAACAGATGTCCACTGCTTTCTCCACTTTGACTTCTGTCAACTTTTTAATGTTTCACTAAACCTAAATGTAGGCAATGCACACTCGGGTAAAAGGATATATCTGTGAAATTTAAGAGGTTTTTGGTTTTAGTTCGTTGGATTTGCATTCCTTTTTAGGCAAAGCATGTGATTATCATGCAAATGAATACACTTGATTTTTATCGCTATGAACAAATAGGCTTTGTAGAGGTGAAACTACAAAGCCTTCGTGTAGCCCAGGGTTGAGAGCTTTCGTATAGATGAATCATGTTATGAAGAACTCCCCTCATAATAAGTCTCATAGCCACATGTCATATTATTTATCATGCTGTTCCTGGGAAATATATGCTTTCCTGTGATGTGGAATTTGTTCCGCAGTATCGATATTTTTCAAGTCCGCTGAAGTGTATATTATGCGAACGATGAAGGCAAAGTGCCAGTAATTCTTCCGCTCTGCAGAACCTACCAGCACTCTTGTTTAAATTTTTCATTTCTGGGAGTTTCAGATATTGTTTTATATGCTGGAACGGTCATAATTAATTCTATTCGGTTGTGTGAGCATCATGGTGATGAGGTGATGACTGGAGGATACGTTATATCATGTTTCGTTGCTCATGTCAGAAGAAATTTATTTTGGAGAGAAGTGAAAATACAAGGGATGAGTGAGTAAACCGATCACGATGTTACATAATGGCCAAAGGGCTTACCAGGTCGATGGTGACCACAAGATCATAAGTCTGATGTCTCTGGCCTTTTTTATTCTTCTTGCCGTTTTTGTTGTTGGGAGGATTCTTGGTCTGCACCTTAACTTGACCTTTCTGGGCAGAAGGTGCTTTCTGACCAGATTTCTGTCCATTTTTACCCTGTCCATGACCATTCTTGGCACTGAGTGTTGGAGTCTTAGGTCCACTTGATCCTTTTTGGTTGACATGTCCTCCGCCATCCGATGGCTTTGTACGGGCCTGCTTGCAATCCAGTACAACAAAGATTAGGCGTCTGTATACTCAAATAACTTACGCGGTTGACGTAAACGCTTTTTTATAGTCAAGGCTGGACAAGTCACACAGTGAAAGCATATCAAGCCAGCCAAACAGGAACGCTTAGAGATATTGCACACCGTGTCCGTATACCATATTGAATTACGACAAGTTTGCATCTTCCTGTCGTCCTTTTGATTAAACACGCGTTATCATTCATTTACCACAGTAGTTTATACAGACACGTAATGAAGATCTACCACAACTCGTACGTTTCCGTATCAGTTGAAGACTCTGCCAAGAAGATACAGCTGTCAGGAGTGTCACACTGTAAATCAACTTCTAGCGGAGTTGAAGATTTAACTTAATGCCAGTATGTGCAACAGAAGCACAAGTTTTAGAATCTGAAAGCCTATGTATAATACGTTTGCGGTGGGATAAAGGTAGAAATTCTTGAAAAGTGAGTCGTTGGCAGGTTATTTTGCATACAAAAGAGGAAATACGACCTTCTACTGCCAAAATTTAAGGAGGTTTCTTCTCTTTCTCTACCTGACTCAGATGGGATCACTTCCTTCCTCCGGTCCACATACATCTTCCCGAAACCTCTACAGATTTGTTCCTACACCTAAGTTTATATACTGTTTCCCACTCCCAGCCTAAAGTGTAGTGGAAAGAAGGACACCTTGGACACGTACACCAGCGCTCAGGAAGTACTCCTCTGCATTATGATAAGAGGTATGAAAGTTGCTGAGTCGACATTGGCATTGAGATCGGGAAAGGGAAAAAGTTTGGAATTAGAAAGCACCGAGGATTCTCCACTGTAGAAAGTGAGCAACTATTGGAAAGCAATAAACTTTTCTATGAATTGTGCGGTTTAACTTCCCTGGGCTTGAAAAATCCCATAAAACTTCACTTCTCTTGGTATTTCACAAAACTATACACAAGTTTTTCACTTTTTCATCATTAAAAATCTAGAATGTATCAAAATGTGTATTGTTGTAGCTCAAGAAAGCCCACAGGGTGTGTAGAATACAAATAAGTTGGTCGCAGTTGTGTGAGAAGATCTTCAGCATTAAATGTCTCAATGCAAATGACAGACTTATTTTACGGTTAGGGATCGAACATTATTTTTCTTTCAATAAAAATGATTGGTTCATGATCCAATGAAATTTCAACGTTTTTAGAAAGTTTTCGCCATGATTTTTATTCTAGTCACACTCCTAAAATCCGCTCTGATCTGCGTTATACTAGAAATGCATAAATGTCTCCATAAAGCTTCTGGCGAAAGTATAGTTCATGCGGAACGCTCCTTCTGCCAGTATTGAGAGAGAGAACGACGAGCATTTTAATGTCAGGGATAACCATTGTATTCTATTCTTGTAAAACGCAATTATTGAACTGAATGTTGTTCCAACCAAATCGTTTAAAGATCCATTGAGAGGAGAGAAGGGTGCTTTTAATCTCACACTTTACCCGTAATAATTGGAAATGAATACCTAATGCACTCCTCCGTTCTGTAGACATTTTAAGAAACCTTTTGTGGCAGTAGACGGCTTTTAGTGCAAGAATGAATGGCCTAGAAATGAGAGAAAGGAAAAGGAAATCATGTTTTCTCTGCACAGTTAGTGGCAGACCTGGTAAAAGCAAAGGAGAAGGTGGTAGGGCATTAGTAGTAACACTATGACTTCAGAATCTCAGATTCTGATGTTCAATGTGATCGATGAAATCCGTCATGCTGAGCAACTTCTGCGATTTCCTATCCTGAGAAAAAGTCGTTCAGATCTTTGGCTTTCTTTCTCCCTGAATTCCTTATCAGGATCGTAGTGACTCTAGCGACTGGACGTGCGAAAAACTTTCTTGCCTTACTATAAATAGTGGACAAGTGCAAGATCCTCTATTTACTGACATTTGATTTTTCGGATGAAAGTCGTGGTCCGTCAATCGTACGTCTCACATTGTCTTCATTAAGAGATACTTCGTACTTTCTTCCTTCTAAATATTGAACAAGGACAGCTTTACGGATTTCGAAGTTTTGTTTCTCTTGCTTGCTGGTATCTCTTTCTAAGTCATGCTTTACCAGTTGCTACACAAAGTAAAGACATGGCTGTCTAAGATCTCGGTTAGTTTTAAATCATTAACTTTATACGCGTTGCTTGTTAAGCTGAAAGGGGAATGAAATTGATGAGCACATACTACAAGTCACGCTCTACAAGGTCAGCGTTTAGTTACAAGGATTCTGCTTGTCATTTCCAGGACCTCGTTGCAAATATGTCCTCGTAGCGTGTTTCGCGAGAAAGTATATTTTAAGCAACGAAATTGCCAGAGAAGCTCTAAGTCATTACTTTCTGGTCTACCGATCTAACAACTATTATAACTATAACTTCTACACGCTCCTACTTCTAATTAATTAGATGAAACAATCTTCCTTTTAAAACAAAATTGTGCGTAGCAGGTGTTTCAGTTACTGAAGCGAAAATTTTGAAAATTATAAAGTACATACTCAACTATATTGAAACACCAACATCCACATAAATTGACTGAATAAAATGACCATCAACCATTACATTATTAACTAAACCCTCTCTTAGCACGTGCTGTGATACATACATCTTCCTGTAAATCGACTTCTAGTATGTGTTATTGTAGCTTCCAATGTTAAAAATTTAATTTAAAAACTTAAAAATACATATATTTACATAAAATATTCCATTTTCCTAAGTGCTCGTAATAATTCAAGGTGAACAGAAGCACAGCCAAGTGTACTTTAGTGCCTACTTTGCCTGATAGCAGAGAGGACAATCATATTTTACGTACGATTCCACTTCGCACTCTCCTTCGTCTACTTTCCTCTACAGTTCTCAGGCTGTGTATAGTTTATGTTTCGGTTTTGTGAACAAATGGTGCACCATTTGTGGTTCTTGAATCAGATTTACATAGAAGTTTCGGGTTTAGATAACATCTCTACAGAACCTTGTAGCTAAAAGCACCGCACAAATTCCTTGAATTCTCGTACTGTGTAGAGACACTTTTCCTGTTACAGCTGCCTTTCACTCTACCTCCCGATGACAAATAAAATGCATGGAATGCAAATGTTCTCTCCCTCACCTTTTAATGTATTATTATAAACTCTTTTATTTTCCAGGTCTCCCTTTACCAAATCATCTACTTACCTTGTGCATCTCAAATTCATACACACACTTATGCAATTAACAAAGTAAGCCCCTTTACTCTTTCACCAAAGCCAAATAAAATTTTGCTGATTAGATGAGCTAAACTAAAGTGTTTTTCCGAGTTTTAATTGACTAGTAAAACTACTAATCGTATAAATACTTGACGAAAGCATAGCTATTGATAAGATATCAATTGTATCTTGATAGCGTTATTATAAACGAAGCGTAATAAAAAATGTGGGCGAGGAAGCACAAGAGCAACAACCACAGAGAGTATTTTACCATCCATAAAAGTGAATAATTAACGTACCAAATTACGAGACACAACTCCCGCATGCATGTTCTTTCAGAGATGATGAGAGCTCTTGCAGTAGGTATTTGATACTTCTAAGAATAAGTTAGTCTACAAAATGATGAACTTTTTCTAGCTCGCAGAGTTTTGAAAAGGAATTTCTAGTCAAACTTGATACTGTGGTAGTAAATTACGAAACTTTATGAAAATGAAATTATGCGACCGTGCAGGAGGAAGGGTATTCACATCCAAGACAGAATTGTCTATTGTCATCATCATCCTTATCATCATCAGCACTAGAAAATAATTGGATTATATTATTGTTCTATTCAAGCTCAATCAATCTCTTTAAAATAGCAAAATGGAACTACTTGGGACAACTGAATTTAACTTATTGCATCTACAACACCGTGTGGATTCACTACCTTGGCATAACTTCACTCTATTAGTATTAGAAATAAAGTTTGCATTGTTTGTAAAAGTTCCGTAGCTCTCCAGCTCTGCAGCAGCACCACCAGTTCACTTCATTACAATGGATGTTTTCGGCCATTGGGTTGTTTGAGGTTTGTGTATGTATTGTAAGTTTCTATTTTGGAGTTTGGGATTGAAGAACGACTGTTCTAATTTCTACGTATAATCCATTCTACGAACTGAAACACTTGCTCATGAGTTCATGTTTGAACAAATCCGCACTAAACTTTAACTACTGCACTACAAATTACAATATCCAGAACAAGGGACGTTGAGAGAAAGTTCTTCATCGCATTAAGTTTCAGTCTTCGAAATCCTTGAGTCAACTTTCACCTCTTCGGTAGTCCACATTATTAAAGGGAAGGGCAGGGGAATACTCAGTAGTTGCTCCGTAAATCCTTTCCCCAAGATTCCTCCGTAGCGTGTCTTGACAGTCTGTCACACAATCGTTTGTATAGAAATAAGTTGAGGGTTATCTACATCTATTGCACTTTTGCTACAGGCACCTTTCACACAAATTGCGAAATGGAAAAGTCTGAAGAATGTTTGATAGAAGCAAGGCAGTATACTGAAAGCAAAGATCCCTTTTCTAGATTTTCCCTTCTAGTCTGATGTGTTCTACTTCATGCACAAGTGCCAAAGTGTCACCCACAACTCATTCATAACTATATAGCTTTGTGCCATTTCAATAAAGGACAAGATCTGAGTGACGAAATGACAGGGGATTTCTAAAACTCTTACTGGCTTCCCCGCACTGTCGGGTTTCCTCCTCACGTTGTATGACTTAACAGCAAGTCACTCCTCCTCCTACTTTACCGTTGTGTATATTCAGATATTATGCTTGAGTTGTTTAAATGTCTCATTACCCAGCAAATTGGAACAGAACCAAGGGAGCCACAACAAAGTAATCAAGGTAAGTTTCTCCTAACGAGGTTGGTTTTGATTGACATGGGATGGGAAAAATGAGTCCCATACGCACTGACTGAGCTTCCTCCAACCTTTTATGCCATTACATTTGCCACGCTCCCGAATCTGTCCTTTCATACCCAACTACTAAAACTGATTAGGGTTGGATCATGGTAAACCCCGTGGGTATCATTGTCGTTGTTTACTGGCATACCTACTTCAAATGGCTATTTCTAAGTTAATTCAAGTGAAATATCCGCTACCTGAATTCATTCCACGTGAGAAATTGCATTACCTTTCTCTTCGTGGATCACACAGCCCAATCGAATGTCTTTCGTTCTTCGAGTCACATTGTTCCAAAGATTTGATATTGATTAAATGGTGGTAATAAAAACAATAGCTAGTAATAAATTCACTCGAGTGGTCAATTACAGCTTTGAAGATTTTTCTTTGCTCCAGCTGCAATGGCAATTGAACGAGTGTCGTAAATTTCTGTTGCTTTTTCCACAAACACCAAGTTTGTTGTCTGTCTGGCACAAGTGTTCTCCATCCTTTCCCATTTTATTTAAACTCAAAGAGAAAACAATGACTTCCTTTGCATTTATCATATTGCTCTTTTATTTTTTGCTTTCTCTGAATGCAAACAACTTTAGGGAAATGTGTTCCCGAATCCTCCTACACTGCTTCTTAAAAATAAAATTGTTGGAAACTAGAAACACCAACGTTTTCTTATTTCTCCGTTTGCTTACTTAAGAAACAAAACCCGAGCAAACTTACATACCCAACAGTCAGTAGTAATACACGCTATTACACTTACCTCGAGAAATACAGGTCCTTGTGTTTTGCTCAAACGCAGTAATTCTGACGGAAGCTGGTGCTTTTTGTGTACAAATGGGTTTATCAATTTCTCTTATTTTCAAGTGGAGATGTTCGAAATGCTCTTCAAATGTTTACTTTACACTGTAAATCAATGCAAGTATTCCTTTTACTTGGTCTTGCAGAGAGAAAGTGCTCCAGTCGCAACCCCACTGGAAATTTGATTCACTCTTCCTACTACTATTATAATTGTTTCAAATCATACAGGCTGGGTGAGGCTTAAGTGGTAACATGTCTAGAGAATAGTGGAGACCTCAGACCTGCTTCTTTTCTACAGAGTAACCTGAATGAGCAGATGATGCCTTTTATCATTGGTAGGCAGTCAACTACAGAGAAAGTAGAAGAAAGGGGGAGAGGGATCGTGGAAAAGTACAATTTATTAGGAAAGGAGAAGAAATACAATCAAAATCTTACATTTGACCCAAAAACAAGTAGACGAGGATATATAATTCTGAAAGGGTGTTATTCTATCATGACTTTTAGTCTGGAAAGAACGGTAGGATGGAAAGGAGAAAGTCCACTGAAGGAGAATGTAATTTTTACAAAATTCTTATTGCACACTCAATCTAGGTTGACCGAAACTTGGTATCTCTAATAGAAATGGATGGATGGATGTTGTATGCCGTGCGTATCTGTGAACCACTGCAGCCACTCCTCTTTTATTGCACCCGAAAAGTGTGGACGGTGGAGGAGGAGTGGCTTTAACATAAAGATGACAACAGAATGTACGTCAGAGAGTTAGGTCGAAGCAACAGGACAAGTGGGTTGGAGAAGAGTGCCTTTCCAATTGCTAAAAATTTATTGCTGATGCGGTTGACAGGATTGAAGAAAATGAGAAAATCTATCGGTCATTCTCTCCTTATATGGTTTTGCAGTAGAAGGTGATGTGGGAGCTGGAGAAGTGTATAGGATCAAGTACTGGAGGTCTTCTACTACTTCACTTGTGCAGTGCCACTAACACTTAAGAGTACATGGTCGACAATCCTACTGAACTGTACGAACTTTTCCATTGGATCTGTTAGCTTAAAGTGTATGTGGTGACCACTGAGGAAAATCACTCAGCAGATGTATTCTACTACTACTCACACAAACACACTGTTTATGATATTTCCCCTTCCTATCATTTGCCCTTAATTCTTTCCTCAATGCAAACTACTGCGTTCCACAGAGACTTCCTCAAGTTGCTTGTCATTAGTTACTCCCACATTACAATTACTACCGCGGTTATTGCTAATCAATAAACTAATCTCACTAAGAGAAAAAGCGAAATACAATTTGTTGACTTATCCTTCATCACAGGCCTGCTTAGTCTTTGAGTTCGAGGAAAGTATATCGTTGGTGTTGGCTATTAATGACTCTATATACAATGTAATAGCTAAACTTCAGAGAGTATATGATTGGGAGTAAAAATGCAGTGGAGATAATGTTACAAGCATTAGTTTGTTTGAGAGGCCAGAAACTCGAATCGCAATATTGAGAGAGGTTTACCGAGAGAAAGCAAACTTTTCTCTGCTACATGGGCTAATATCATTACTCCTGTTACAGAATCCACTCGTAACCTGCTGTAATACTGTCACTATTGATAACAAACTGAGAGAAGCACAGTGCGACCTGATGTATCGAAATGGAAAGAGTTGAAACAATGATTGCTGTAGTCCATGCGATGTTGCTTCCCATGAATTGAAATCGGGAAGACTGCGTGCGAATAGATTTATATTTGGAGAAAGCCAGGAGCGAAAGAAGTGGAGAGGCTCAGTGCTACGGAACAGACTAAATTGTCATGAAATTGGTGTCAGTATTACCGGAAGATTACGATTTAACGAAGAAAAGGCCTATACCGGCTAACGCAAGATAAAGATAGGCATGTCTAACCATAGTCTCGTACCCAATCCCAGGGCACTCACATATATCCGAATCAATACGGCTGGATCGGATCTCGTGAAGATGATAATATCCTTCTACCTACTGCAGGAGAAAGCACAATGCTGTGACTTATTTAAAGATATTTATGGAGACAACTACTTGTTCTGTACATTTTCCATGTACACTCTTCTTGTACTTAAGTCCACCTGATCCGCTGGACATAGGTAGCTCACGTTAGCAAGGATTACATCGCAGATAAAGAAAAAAAATATTTTCAGGTTACATCACTTCCTGAGCTGAAATTGGTCGTATTTTCTTCTGAATCATTTACAACGCTAGAAGAAAAGACAAATAAGGAAGAATAGGAAACTGAGCACACACACATGTTAAGATACATCCTATTCTAGAGCTTAGTGGATCTAAATAAGCACTAGAGCAGCCACTGCAGTATTAAGGTGTTGGGATTTTCTTAAGACAAAGGCAATATAGTACAAGGTTCTTGGGACTTTGAGACCTCTAACAACTGTTCCTGGCCCCGAGTTGGCAGTGGAGTTAATGGTGAGTATTATGGAACTGTAAGAAATTACGAGGCAGTAAGAATAAGCATCTTTACTCTGGAGAGAACCTTTACCCTGAAACTTACCTCCAGAGTACCTCACAAAGGAAAATGCTACACTACGAAATGACCAAACTAATTGGATGATGCTGTGTAAACCACGAAATTCGTTGTGTCGCACTCCACAATCTTTCCCAAAATTACGTGTTTCGAAACGGAAGTGATGTAGTCAAACGACATGTTTAAAACCTCATGACAGGTAAAATGATGGTAGATTACACAAGTAAGCTTTCTCTCTGTCAAATTTCACGAAGTATTTTCGCGTTTCTTTACTAGTTAATTTTGCTTTTCATCATCTCTACGATTCATTTTAAAGATCACCAAAAGTAAGTCAGGATTGTGTATATTTCTTTCATGAAATACGAGAGAGTTGAAAGCTGCATCAGACCTGTCAGCATGGTGAAGAAGACCTTCTATCATCATTTCTACGAGAAAGGTCTATTTCCACTTTACAGAAGGGTAATTTCCTGATGCTTTCACACAAGAGAAAGATCTGCTTGACAGGATACACACTGAAAGCGGGTCACAAGTCCATGTTTATCAAAGAACTGAACGGTCTGAAACCTCGGAATGGGGTCACTACATAGGGAAACATGCAAGAACTCACCTGTTCAAACTCTTCAGTTGTCAGTGTACTATAGTATACTTTAATCATGATGTTCTACCACTGTGCGACTATATCAATGTAACTTGTCAGAGACCATACATCTTTGAGAATAAAAGTTCTATTGTAAAAAGCCAGCAGAATATTTCTGAACCTGAAACCTGAATAGTTCATGCAACTGCCTTGGTTTTTAATCACTTTTTAATTGTCTACATGTTGTCTATGTTCTACTTTTAAAAAGCAATCGCAAAAAGCTGAGACAAAATCTTTAGTAAGGATTTTTGGGAGTTTACTATGCACGACAACTCCTAAATTCGAGAAGATTTTCATGTTTCATTTTATCTGCGCACACATTATTATTTTGCTGTGAACACAACATTAATTTATCATTATCTTAATTCACAAATTACATTATCGCGTGTGCTTTTAGCAGACAGAATAACACATTAAAAGTTGAGTGTTGCATTCTATGAAATATCAGTTGCAGCTGATAAGATTCCGTGAATCCATTTTCTCATCTTTCTCTCATCCCCTCAAGCTTACATGGAATTCCTTTTCTGAAGCATCTACTGATACCTGAGAAAATCTATTGAGAGAAGAACATGATATTGCAATTAAGACATTTTGATTTAATTGTCTCGGATGTAGGAAAATGAAAAGAATACACTAAGTAACCACTGGGCTAATGGATGTTTCCCTTTACTTAAGGAACCGTGCTTTCTTTACTTTTAGTGAAAAACTCTGTTCACGACTCGTTGGTCAATTCTTACAATGGAGAGATAAGTTCTAAAATGCTACCAGCCCTAAACCCTCAGCTTCAAGAATTTCTCCGTTCCTTCCTAGTTAATCATTTTACGACTTTCTAGTCCTTAATACAGCCTCAACTGTTTTTGAACAAAGTTAAAGAAAGTCTTCTTCCGCTGACAAGTTGTGCTGTCTCCTTCTTTCATACAAATACAACGCAAGGAAAAGTGATTGAAAGCAAATTCATTAAAAACAGTTTTCTTTTCAGTGATATTTGCTTGCGGTAGTTTTTTGTTTAAACACAAGCCGTCCTCAGAAATTTTGAAATAACCTTGAGGTATAAGCGTCTCCAACAAACCAAGAGTTTTCAAGGCAGACCAAAGATGGAAAGACCTTTTTGATTCCACTCAGTGGAATTGCATAAATGAAGCGGAAGAAGTAGAGGTGTAAGTGTGTATAGCTTGTCGATGTGAGAGGAAAGCAGGAGCGAAAGTGTTTCCAGTTTGATAGGTCTGTAAAGTTGATGAGGAGGTCTGGAGACTATCATTAAAGTGAAAGCCCCAGCCACGCCGTTGTACCTCAAGAGAGTGAAAGTCGTATTGGGAAAAAGTGGCTGGGTATTTACCCTCCTCTCATTAGAACATCTCATTTATCATAAATCCACACGCTTCTTTCATTTCAAGGATGAGTGAGTGAGCTAAGGGTAAACAACAATTTGACTTTTACCAAAGAGTCGGAGTTGAAAAATACCCATATACCACACACATTCACTCTGCAAAAAGAGTTGAAGCTGTACAAATATACCACATATTTTTTTCCGAGGTTTCATGGATACTTAAGACTTTTTGGTCACAGAGTACTGCGACGCATGGAACTTCCTGTACCACCACAAGACACAATCAATTCAAATAAAGAGTTTGAAGGCTCAAGACTTTCAGTCTTGGAAACTTCTTTGAAACGAACCTCAAAGGGTGAGTAGGAAAAATGAGATATTACTGCCTACTTTCACTCGCAAACAAAGACCATTTAGAGCGGAAAAATTAATGGTAGAAAAGGCTTCCTTTCTCCTCCTGGCTTTCTTCTTTCTAATTCATTTGGAGGAATAATGAAACGTACGTCAAAAGAATAGGAAATCCACTTGTTCCCTCTTGACCTGACTACTAACTAATCCCGTCTGCCTTCCCCACGTGAAGAAGAGTCTCGCACTCTCTCGACGCTGTCGAAAGTCAAGAGACCAAAAGGATCCACTACAGGGTCGCATATAAGTTTTGTAGTACAGTAGAGACAAGAATGACTTTTCAAACCGAAGTAAGCATCACTCAATCACAGCATTTGTAGAGGAGATTTGCCTTCCTGTCTCGGATGCTTTGATTTTACTCAATTGAACTAGCTGACAGTTGGACAGTCAGATAAAGCTCTGTGGTACTCTCAGCCCTTCTAACGACTCCCTGGGTAAACACTATTGGTATTTGCATTACACTCAACCTGCCTTTCCCCACTAATGGATACATCCACTGTAGCTCCTCCTCGAAAAGATCTAAATTAAAATCATTTTACAAAACACTACAGTGCCCTTTCATCCCATGTCAGATTCGATTTATAATTAAGCTTCGAGTTGATGTTCCACGACTCTTGTGTTATTAATGTGGCATACGCTGTTACGTAATCATTATCATTCTAAACCTATGTTTAGTAGGTTGGTGGTTTTGTGTTCAGGACCTCGTGTCTTATTACTCGATACTTGAAAGAGATGCATTGGTGTGATAATGCACACGGTCTTTCCAAGTATAAAGTACCTTTATGGAGAATGGAGACTTATAGAAGCGAAGAAGCTGGGCAAGACGCTTGATTGCATGTGTCTGAATGGCTGGTCGATTTTATGCTTTCACCCGGAGTGTTACTTGATATTTCAAGCCGTGGTTGATTAAGTTTCATATTTTTTGCAGTTTAACGCTTCCGTACCTTACTCCGAGATCTCGAGTGATCATCTTTAGATGGTCTTCGATTATGCATCTGAGCTGGCCTGGTCTTGTCTTGGTTTCTTATCATACGAGCTGCTGCAAACGCCATTTTTGTCTATTTCTTTGGCTTCTTATATATCTTGATAGAAATTTCGAGTCCTGGAATATTTGGATGCTTTAGATTCAACAGCTATTAAATTAACCGATTGACCAATCAGAGATATTATACATATTAGCTAATACGACCCTGGATTTCAACTTGTAATGGAACTTTGTACTTTAAGTTGTTTTCGGGTTTTTAGTCCACTTTCCCCAGGCTCACTGACATTCGAATTATACTTGTGCATTTCAGTTCGCCCGTGTAATTCACCTACATCCGAAAGCAATAAAGTATTATGTACAGTAAAAATATCAAACTTCTTCAGAAGTAGTTTTGTAGTACATAATGATTGAAGGAGGGGAACCCGGAAGCAATAACGATATTTCCGTTCTAATGTGCAGTTCACTTGGCTTGAATGACCTACCCCCTGAAGTGTCTTTGATTCACTCTAAATATCCAATAATATTACTTTTCTCTACTCCCACAGAGTACTTTATAAATATTCAATCTATTCCTTTATTATTTCTATGTAGCAGTAATGTAATTGTACATGTAACTTAAAGTAAATTGCTGATATAATGGGTATACTTTCCAAACGAGTGTGTACCAGATATCGCATTAGTTATTTACACTTTCTAAGGTTTCGTGGTATCGTGTAGGTTTAACGAGTAAATGGATGCTACTCAAGTCCTTCTCACTTTACCTCTTTAGGTGAAACTGATCTGAGTTGTTCCCAATGGGATTGCAATTAACGAGTTCCTTACTTCAAACTTATCCCTATCATCAACCAGCTTGTCTATATAACAAGTGTAAACTTATACTTTGCAGCTGAAAATTCTGAAAAATGTCCACTTAGTTGTCAACAACCAATTTGTGACAAATGTATGAAAACTGATGCTTCCACGAAAGAAAAGCCCCTCTGGGTGCAACATAATATTATGTCTTTGACCAACTGCAACGTGAGTAGGAGTCTCTAGATAGAGATGAATTCATAGAATTGCAGTGGGGAAAAGAACGAACTTGTGAACAATTCCTTATTAGAATGGTTATGAGTTTACAGATCTATTCCATCCAATCTTTTACTCTTTCCCAATGTTCCGCCAAATATTCGTTCATCATCTGTCTGTCACAACAATATAATTAACTACCTTAATGCAAAAAACACTGAAATGTCAAATCTATTTGGATCACGAGGTTAAATGAAGTCTAATTTTCTTTGCAACTGTATCCGACTGTTTTTCTTATAAATTGAAGTCTAGATTGTCTACTCCCGATTGCTACTTTTGGGTGTTGTCTTTAGGATGAGCTAACTCTTCAGGGCAATATGAACCTAAGATATGAAAAAGAAAGGAAGCACCTTGATATGAACTTTATGGTACGATTTTTTTTCTACCAATACATTTTCTTCTTAGACTACTGTCAGCAAAAGAAAGGATGAACTCGTCTAGATTCTAGACTGCCTTTTATAACTTATTGGAAGGAAAAAGTTTGGGGAATATAGTTAAAAATGACATGATTTACTACTTTCCTTGGTTTTCATCTGATAAGATGGATGAAAGGTAGACAAGAGGAATGATCAAAGGAAATTGGACTGGCTAGTAGGAGGAAGAGAGAGGATCTGAGGAGCCAAGCTCAGTCAGACAGGACAGAGGATCTATATGTGCAATGAGAGTTAGAGACAGCGCCAGGGTCTATGATTTTATACTCTACAATTTGCTATACTCCGTGTTTTTCACTCGTGGTGAGATGGAAGATGAGGCAGTTAACGCTTCACGTTGTGTACCTATTAGCACTTTCTGCTTTTACTAAAGTTGCTAAAACCCTACGTAGGGTTCATGGAATTTGTCCTCTGGTCTCTTGAGAACTGAATTGAATTGATCCATGTGACAGAACACAAAATATGTAAGTCCGCAGCCCTTTTAATAACAATTCCCGAATCTGATTATGACTACGACTCAAACATTGCATATAACTATTCAGGTCACACAGGGATAAAATGCCCTGTGGGTGCAAATGAGAAACCAATACAGTGGTGGGGAAATTCCAATGAGGATGAGATCAAGGAAATTGAAACACAAATTGTTTAAACCAAGAATGTACTTGGAACGCTCTACAGCTCTGCCTATTGATTTCCAGTTTCCATTCCATTTCATTAGACAGAGAGATTTCTCCCACAAATCTGGAACCTATAGAGTCATTATCACCAGTCTTGTATCACCCATGTCAGAATAACTAAGTAAGTTTCTCTGGATGCTCAACACAAAAGATTTTCAATCTCGTCCTGTCTGTGACTGAGCTTGAGGCATTTATTGGATATTAAACAGATCAAAGAGTTCGTTCATCAGGAGTTCATACAATTTATTAGATCAGATGTACACACCTGGCACCTGGTAAACATTACGAGCCTACTATATTTCCCTATGTAGAGGGAATTAAAACTCGCATAAAAAGTAATTTGACTGCAAGGTGGTATGTTCATTTTTTAATAAAGTTCACCTACAAGGAACTCCACAGCAAGTTCTGTAGTGTAATTAGTAATCAAAGGTAATGGCATGCTATGCTCGTAAACTGTGGGAAACTATAAAGATTTTAAGCCTATATGTTCTTACAAACAAACCCATTTTACCTATAAAGTGTTATCAGGAGCGACTGATAAAACTTTATGGAGATGGATCTATAGCTGTAGGCAAATGCAAATTACGGTAGAGCTGTAGATGTTCAAATCAACCGGATGTACCCCCTGCGGTCCCTCCAGTGCGCATTTGTTGTCAGTATTCATGAAAGAACTATATATATTATATTTCATACATAACTTGCTGAAATTATAGTTCACGGGTCTTAAAGGTACTTCACATGTATTCCCTAGTGTTATCCAAATTCCATCGATTTGAACAAACGGAATAAAAAGACCTGAATTTTAAATCAATCAATCACTTTGGGATGAGCCTGCTTAGTATTTTTATTTTAGGACTCTGAAATACAAGTTCAATTTACTAAGGGACGGAAAGCAATCTAAATTTTTGGTAGATTTTTTTTCAAAAGAATTCTATCAAAGAGCAGATGGGTAGTAACTGAAGAGCTGCATATCCGAAGAAAGTATCTACAAATCGAAAGACAGTTTTCTTTGTGGGAGCATCAAATTCAGAACATTACGGTTAGAAGAAAGACCTTTTTCCATCAAGCTGTTGTTATGTTGAA